>ML780313.1:1045885-1061225 GCA_009831015.1 Picea engelmannii | reverse complement strand
ATAAAGTAATAGATTGTAGAGCATATGCAATAAATAATCATGTATGGAACAAAAACAAAAGTACTTATGGGTTCTCAAATAGAAACTATAATTCATTTGCTCCATTATTTGATAACAATGTTGTATTCTATAAGTGCAACAACTATGGGCACATAGCACGTTTTTGTAGAAGTGGCCTAGTGGAAACTTCTAGACAAAACAAGAAAGAATATACCCTTTCCAAAAAAAAGAAAGAACCCATGGGAGTTTGGAAAAGGAAGTAGGAACAAGAAAAGCAGAAGAAGGAGGAATATGTGCTTGTGAAAACTACCCTTCATGCTCAAAACAAAATAACTTAATGATTCATTGTCACTGGATGCTTAAGCCACATGAAAAGGGACAAGAACAAGTTTCATACTTTGGAGGAAGTAAACAAAGGAAGTGTAACATTTGGAGATAATGCTACCACAATTATAGTGAGAAAATGTACTTTTAGTCTTGATAATGGAAATACTAAAACAAAGAATTTCTTTTATGTTGAAGCTTTGGAACACAATCTTCTCAGTGTTGGTAAAATGTCTGATCAAGGACACATTCTCACATTTTAATCTCAAGTTTGTGAGATAAAGAATAAATGCTAAGGAAGATTAGTGGAAAATGCATATAAAACTTAAAATAATGTATATATCCTCAAAGAGATCAAAGGAGAAAGAATAAAAATAAAAATAAAAAGAGGAAGAGAAAGAAGAAGAAGAATAAAAAAATGAACATTAAGAAGAAACGAGATGCAAAGAAGAACAAGAAGAATAAAGAACATACCGTCAATATACAAAGTAATATTCATTTCATAAACCAAGTATATCAAGGAAAATTTGAAGAAGTTCAGAATGAAAGATTGTGCACTAGGCAACACATCCATGGTTATAGGTTGTAAATTAAGCAATGATGATGAAACTCTAGAATCAAATCAAACATTGTACAATTCAATGATTGGAAGCCTAATATATGTGACAACATCAAGGCCATACATAATTCAAGTAATAGGATTGGTTGCACATTTTTAAGATACATAAAAAGAAACTCATGTGTAAGCAATGAAAATAATATTCAAATATATAAATCGCACCTTGGACTTCAGCTTCTGGTACTTAATAGGTGAATATTTTACTCTAACAACATATACAGAAGTTGATTGGACAGGAAATGTTGATGATAAGAAAAGTGGAAATGGAGGATCATTCTTTTTGGACGACAGTATAATGTCCTAGTTGAGCAAGAAATAGTGTTTAGTTTCTCTATCCACGGCAGAGGCCAAGTATATAGCAACAACATAATGTTGCAAACAAGTTCTTTGGATGAAGTAGACATTGAAAGATATCAAGGTATAATATGATCATCTGATATTAATAATTTGTGACAAAACAAGTGCAATAAATACTTCAAAAAATCCTATTATGCACTAGAAAAAAAAAGCATATTCCAATAAAGTATCACTTATTAAGACAAAAAGTAGCAGAAGAGAATGTCAAGTTGGAATATATTGTCACCAAAGAACAGATTACAGATATTTTCACAAAACTTGTTCCCACTGGATCCTCCTTGACCTCTGTGAGGGTTCTTAGATCCTTCTGGATCATACCTTCCCACTGAATAGCTTTTGGACCTCCAAAAGTATAGATATACAACAACTTGGTGATGATAACTCTAACTCACTCTTCCACCTTACTAAAATTATCTTATCCAATAACTTAGTGATAAAAATTCTTCACTCTTCCACTTTGGTAAATATTTTAGGACTCAATATTCATCTTGAAACCTAGATATTAGGTATTATATCAGTGTACTTTTGTCTGTTCTGAAATATGGCTTTGAATCTAGCCTCTTTAGCACTGTCGCTAATAGATATTTAGCTCTGGTTCTGGCTTATAGATTCCCTGATGACAAAATTCATGTTCATTGAATCTCTTCAATACCTGAATCATGTATTCAACATCCACTCCCATCTCCTACTCTGATGAAGATAGTCTATCTTAGCCAATATGAAACCAATTCAAATGTTGATCTATGTCTTTCCCTTTTGGACTCATTGTTCCTGTACTGTTGATGTATCTGTAGGAGTCTCTGAATGAATTCATTGTCCATTACTTCTCTCCTACCTTGAAAACAACTCCATTTGTACTGTAACTGCTTATACTCAAGGTATACATCTACATGAAAATGACATGGTATCTTAAATATGCTTATAGCATATATATTTACAAATATATACCTCTTATTTCTTTATAAATAAGATTTTTTCTCCTTTACCATCTCTAGGAAGTTTTACATAAGTTCAATGCTCTTCATGCTTCTGATCTACATGTTCCAACTGCTTGTATCCTTATGTTTGTTCACCTTCAGTACTTTAGAATAAGAAATTTTACTTAAACAATTCGATCCATATGTATTCCTTTAGCTGATAACAAGACAATACAATTGCCTACATTGTTATCGAAAGGATTATAAATCTTTGTAAGATCCCTCTCACTCCTATAACAAAGCGACTATATAGAAACCATTTTACAAGATTTCTCTCACTTCAAACAATATGTAAGGTGGCTATATAGAAATACTTTTACAAGATTCCTCTCACTCTTAACAACATATTAGGTGGCTATACAGAAATCCTTTTAAAAAATTCCTCTCACTCTTATCAACATATAAGGTGGAAATATAGAAATTTTATAGAATTCCTCCCACTCTTATAATATACAATGAGTGGCTTACAATCCTTGTAAATAGAATTTAGTAGATAACTCCATATGCATATTAGTTTACATTTACAAATATGCACATTTAAAATGAAATCTTTTCTCACAACTTCGTATCTCTGACAATGCCTCTGACGTTGACACTAAATTTGACATTGAATTTGATGTTGAATCCAAGAAACCATTAGACCATATTATAGGTATTCCCAATAACCTATATAACCTCTCCGTATGAACACCAAGCACGGTTGTTGTGTCTTGAGTAGCTTCCCTTGAATACACAAGTACCTGGCCATTCTAGAATGCGACTACATATCCTTCATCTTCAAAATACACAACTAAGAGTAGGTTTACTTTAAAATATGGAACATATAACATATGCTCTATTCTCATAAATCCTCCTGACTTGAGCTGGAATCTCGTATATCCATACCATTTTATTGCTTGTCTGGTGTTAATTCCATATCCTACATCGTAATCTATGTCAATCTCTGAGAAATTTAGGAATACTAATCTCATCACGGTCATGTGGAGAGATGAGCCACTGTCCACAAACCATTCCTTGATGTATTCATATATCACTCTATTAAGACCATCCATTAGGAAGTATTCTTTCTCAAATATTTCAGCAAGACAATTAAATTCATCTAGGGTTGTTGCTTTCTTTATTGAAAGTGCCTTTACATCTTTTCAGTTTTGCTTCAGACATAAGCATGGATAAAGTGTCCAACACTTATCTATCTGATGTCCACTCTTACAACAATAAGAGTAGAGTACCTTGTTCCAGTCTTGGAACCACGATCACTTCTTGTCACTCCCCCTTTTCCTTTTCTTTGATAAATGACCTTTACCTTTAGCCTTCTTCTTGGATGTATTTTCTTGCACATACTGTCTTCTTCGACATTTATCCATATCATGGTTACTAGTTCCATAGGAAGCACATGGATACATAGACCATTTACAAATATTATTAGTAGGAAATATCTTCATCTCCTCCTTACAATGCACATCTTTCTTTGAAGATGTCTTACACATGTTACCTTTCCATAAACCAGAAGGTAAGCCTAATTGCTTATGAAGGACCTCTTCTTATGAATTTCTCCTTGCTTTGGTCGTCTTCGAGCATTCTCCATATTGATGGGAAAGAGAATAATACGAGGAGTCATTTTTCTCAATCATGACTTTCGAAAGAGATAGTCCTTTTTGCATCGGAGACTTTACATTCTTGAATTGCCAATCTTCATGGATTGATGTTGATGGTGCCAATACTTAATTCTTGGTTTGCAAATTCATTTCCAACTCATGAAAAATACCTCTATGGAATTCTTCATGACATATCACTCGATCTTATAGCCTATGTTTCTCTTTCTTGAGATTTTACAACTCCATCCTTAACTCATAATTCTCCTTCTAAATTTGTTAGTTAATGTTCTTCTGCAGCCTTAACTTCATGAGAGAATTACTCATTTTGTCTTCTCAACATGAGACTTCAATACCTTCACCAACTTAAGTCTTGGATATTGTCACATCAACAGCTTGCAAAATACACATCAAAACTAGCTCTGCTACCACTTGATCTAAACATCCTTAGATACTACTTACTTCTTTAAAATATACATATTAGTATCTAACCTGATTCAAAATTAATTCTTGATCGTATTGAGGTGATTTGTAGAAAAATGGTGTTGTGCTCCTTATCCAAAAAACTCATAAACTGATTATTAATTTGAATATTTATGGGATGACACAATAGAAAATAAAAGAACTCAAATTACATATATTGATGGCATATATTACTTCATCTTCAAGTCCTCTTTAGATAGTAAGATTGTTCTTCATCATCTCAAAATGCCAAATTACATTACAACATGGACTTACAAAAAGACAATTTTATGGAATCTCTTTAATTATGCTACTCAAACCCAAAGAATGAGTTCACCATTGAATTACTTGTGAAATTCTAAGAAATTTGAGTATAAATTCGACCATATGCTGAACTGGCTCAATTTAACTCTCTTTTTATGCCAAATGATGCACTATGGTGCTCATTAATGGAATTATGGACTAATACTTTTACAAATGACCTATTAGAACAAAAATAACATCACCATTGAGCTTCTCTCGCAAAAACAAGAAAAATGAGTATAAAGTTGCCTATGTGTAGTCAATATACCTCATGGAATGCATATTGAAACAAAACCAAACTAGGCTCCTCTTGCATGCAAATCGATACAATCCATACTGTACTTGACCTCAAGATCTGTGCTTACATTGGAATCTGTGCCAACATTGGGATGTGTGTAAGCATTCGGATCCGTGCCCATAAATAGGCCTTAGGTCGAAATTGAATCCCAACCGTACCCTACATTATATGCTAACATCATAATCATAATAAATATAGTTTAATGTGTTAGCTATAATAAGGACCATCAGTGGTGCATTGGTTAGCACTCTATGCATTAGAACTTTGGGATATACTGCAGATTCTATGTGAGGTCATGGGTTCGATTCCCACAGACCTTTATTTATGGTATATTACATTGAATATGATTTTAAATATAAAACTTCCCATTAGAATATTTGGTCATACGGTTAGCACAACCGGTTAGTTTGTTGGAGCAAAGAACTAGAGGTTACAGGTTCAATACTTGTCAGGTCCGACAAATTTTTGATCTGTAGGCCTTCATGGTCTTCTGGAAGGTACCACGTGGTGCCATTTGATTGGCCCACTTGGTGGTCTGTCATTGGTCGATTGTACAACCCTTGCCACGTCGGTGATGACCTGTCTTCCACCTGTACGTACAAAATACCACATGTTAGTCATCCATTGGTCCACTTGTCTGCTTTCCATGTCATTCATGCATATGACACGTGTCAGAATTTCATTGGTCCAAATGGACCTCTAAAAAGTCCATTTCTGAGTGACATGTGGCATGCTCTCTTGCTACCATGTAACCTTTCTGACATCACTTTGCATCATGCTAACGTCATCATGTTGTACATATAGGACACGTGTCACCCTTCTAGTGGTGACATGTATCACCTTTGACCTTGAATTTGACCAGCCACATCTTTTGCATACAAACTTTTTTTGAGGCGATTTTTGCGTCATTGGAAATATATCGTTGAGATCTATGCATTGATGGCATTTTCGAGAGAATTTGAGACAATCAAATTTTGAGATTTTATGAATATTCCTAGACAATTCTAGATCGTCCTGGACCTATGTGATTGTTCTTCGATCACATAGAGATCATGGATGAATCGAAACCCTACCCTGCTGTACTTGATATTGATTGGGAATTTGACAACAATGTATTCTTGAATCTAAAGAAACAATGGATGTCCTTTGAAATAGATAACTTGCACATCATTGTGCCATTAGATGCACATGATGGCGACATATATAATGAGATTTTCAATGATGATGCACAAATCTCCATCATTGAGAACATCTATACTATTACAAGGTGCAGAGAATATTATGTCAACACCATGGTGGATGGTGAGATGAGTTGGAGAAGTGTATGCTCATATGATACAGATTTGGAGAATTCCATGGAGAGATGGAAGAATGATATTTATGATGTTTCAACAAGGAGATGCATATGAATCACAAAGGCAGTGTGTTGGATTGGATTAGAGTTATGTGATGCACCAATATTTTATGGTACAGTGCTCGCTAACACCTTTCTGGCATGAATGGAAGAAGTATTCCTAGAGAAACAAAGGATACAATCCATGAATGTGATTGTCAAAGTAACACATGTGCAATGGTGGGTGACATACCGGAGGGATATAAAAGAATGGGCATAGGTGGTTGAGTTTATAAAGGTCAAGTTCCAACCCACAATGAAATTTGAACTAGTAAACCAATATAAGGGTACTAAATATCTATAGGATCATATTTGCTTTTGTGAGAGGCATTGGACAGCCAATAATATCCCTCACACCCAATGGATACATAGTTTTATCCATACCATGGACATGGTACCTTGAATTGGTACATCTAGGAGGACATAAGAAGGAAAACTAGACACTAGGGAAGTGTTAGTACATAGTTTTGCGCAACATTCTATATTACCATGGAGATACTAACGTAGAGGGAGGTCCTCTTGAGAATTGAGGATTTCATATTCTATAAACATCCAAAGAAAATCACACTGAAATTCATCTATGCCTATCACAAGCCAATGGAAAAACTGAAATAGATCGTACATTGCTGGAAAATTGACAAGGATGACCTGGATGAAGATGACCCTAGGGGAGCACATATCAATGAAACCAAGGGTGAACGCATGTTCCAAAGGATGGACTCTAATAAAACTACACTAGACTATGGTTTCTTGATAAATACCAAGAGACATAAAATCGGTACAGAGGAAGCACTGAGGATGGCCATCATTAGGGACTATTGGGACCAAGAAAAAGTAACATAGGTAGTAGACTTACTAAAAGAGTCTGAATAGATCTTTCTGTGAAGCTTATCAAGGATGAAAAGGATTGTAGGATCCCTCAGCACCATGATAATTTATCTGTATCTTGATGTTAAACAAGTAGAGAAGAGACCCTATCGCCTGAACCCCAAGTATAAGGAGAAAGTGCAAAAAGAATTGAATTGTGTGTTGGAGGCTAGAACCATTTTCCCCATGGAGGAGTTAGATTAGATTATCCCGATGGTAGTCCAACCAAATAAGACAAAAGGCATAATATTTTTTGTCAATCTGCATAACTTAAATGAAACCTATGTACATGATCCATTCCCCACACCATTCACTGATGAAGTATTGGAAAATTTGAGTGGATGGGAGGCTTACTCTTTCACAGATGGATTCCCAGGGTATCACTAGGTGCGAATTGCAGAGGAATATCAATTTAAAACAACATTTGCAGTAGAATGGGGCTCATTTGCTTACATAGTAATTCCCTTTGGGTTGAAGAATGCACATGCATTATTTTCTAGGATTGTGGTCATAGCTTTTAGGGATTTTATCCATAAGTTTATGGAGGTGTACTTAAATGACTAGACAATGTTCAACCTATTAAAGGAGCATATGCATTCCCTATGATTGATGTTGGATAGGTGTCGCCAACTGGATATTTCCTTGAACTTGAAGAAATGTATGTTTTGTACAACATTCGAGACGCTACTTAGACATGTGGTCGGCAAGGAGGGGTTGTTGGTCGATCAATAAAAAACAACCATGATAGTACTTGACATGATGGCTCCCACATCAGTCAAATAACTACATGCCATGTTGGGACACATAGGGTACTATAGACAATTAATCTAGAGTTATATGATGATTGTTGTTCATTAGAAAATTTTTTATGCAAAGACGCAACGTATCTATGGACACAATAATGTGGGGAGGCATTGAATACAATGAAACATAAGTTGGTAACTGCACTAATTATAGTATTTCCAGATTGTACAAATATATTCCATGTCCATGTAGACACATCATCCATTGCACTACATGTTTTCCTCATGCAAACTGGGAGGGGAACATCGATCATCGCATTCATTTTTCTATCCGTAAGTTGTCTGATTCAGAAGAAAACTATACAACTATGGAGTATGACAGCTTGGCTATGGTATATGCCCTGTAGAAATTTTGACATTGCTTACTAGGAATCCCATTCAAAATTTTTACCAACCATTTGACCCTCAAATATTTGGTCAACAAGCCAATGTTGGGGGGGAGAATATGTCAATGAATACTACTTTTTCAGGAATTTGGGTTTGAAGTGGTTGTTAAACTAGGAAAACACAACATAGGATAGGACCACCTTTCAAGAGTCAAATCCATGGAAGTAGGTCATGGCTTGGATGATTCACTTCTCAATGAGAAACTCTTCAAGGTAGAGGAAGTGCTAGATCAACTTGCTAAGATTGCAGAGTACCTCACAATAGTTCAACCATTTTTTGTCTATACTCAAACACAATGACAAAAACTAATGTCTCATAGTGTCGACTATCAGCTGATCACTAGGCACCTATAAAAACTTGGTGTCGACAGAATCCGGCATAGGTGCGTCTTAGACAACTAGCCATAATCCTATATGAGGTGCATGAGGGCATCACCAGAGGACACAACACCAGTAAAGAAATGATGCACAAGGTATTACACATAGTCTGATGGTGGCCATCAGTATTTGCAAATGATAAGGAATATTGAAAATAATGTGACATTTTCCAATGTACCAGGAAATCTTGTCGACGTGATGAACTGCCATAGATATCGATCACAGTGTTAGAACCTTTCAAAAAATGGGCTATCGACTTCGTGGGACCAATTAGTCCTTTGGCGTGCTAGATCAATGTGCACTATATTATTACTTCCATAGAGTATTTAACATGGTTGAAAGTCACGTCATTGAAAAAATGTATTGTAGAAATGACCACCCACTTTATATTTGAGAATGTGATCACCAAGTTTGGCTACCCAAAGGTTTTATTGAGTGACTAGGGTGCCCACTTTGTTAGGATCCAATCCTAAACCCTTTTCATGGGTCATTATATAGTAGGTATTCTATGTAATAAAGGTCGATATTAATTAATAAGGCCTAATAAATAAATGAGAATAAGTCAATGTAAGAAGACCTAATAGAAGATTTTGCTTCTAGAAAGATCTTCCTCTAGAAGTTTCCTTGGAAGGTAGAATTAGTATAAATAAGTGTAGGAGGCATGGGTTAAGTTTTTCTTGGATATTATTGTAATAGATATCTTCTATGTTGGAGGTTGCCCCCTCGAAGAGGCAAGTGAACATTTCTATCATTAATAAAGGTGCTCTTTCTGGTGTTATTATGGTATTATTCTGATATTGTTCTAGATATATCATCGTTTTTTCTGTTATTTCTTGCTCCATATTTATGTTCTACATATTACATTATATCTGAAATATTGCAAGTGGTATCAGAGCTCTTTCTAGGGCATGACTTGTGGGGTAAATTTTTTTTCAGAGTAAGGACATATTATAATGCCTTTAAGCTATAGAGATCTGTCATTATGCGCATAAATCCATGATCGGTGAGTCATACACACAAGAAATATAAGTGGTTTTTAAGAGAACATCTGTTGGCCACTCTTCTAACCCCTGTTGGTACCCCTTCGAGTGGTAGCACATCAAACAATACATGTATACAAATCGGCCTAGGGATTCCCAAGCCCTCAATAGATAAACCGATCGGCCACCTGACTGATATAATGTCATCGAGAACAACACTGGGAAGATACTCTCTAGTACCTGGGTAGTCAGGTAGTATGGATAAGGCTACAGTCTAGCCTCCTTAGTTGGTTCCCTGAGATATTGGGCCAAGTACTACTATTGGAACCCGCATGTATATCAGAGTGATATAGCACAGGGAAAACCCTTATCTGTAGAACCCTTGGGATGGAAAAATCAACAGAACAGACAAGATGTATTTCTGTTCAACTGTGTCTACTGCATTACGGTGATGAAATTCCTACACATTTTTTCCTGTTAATAAATTGGCCATTGTGACACTACAGTATTATTTATCTCAGAGTATAACTTCGTAGGAGTAAAAAAAAAAATTGGGGTATGTTAGCACCCTTATTTGCAACCTAGTCAATCACATTCCTCTCTTCATTCTGATCACAATGGTACCCTTCACTTTTACGCCTTTTTGTTTTCTTCGTGGTCCCACCCCTTTCCGAGACACCCTTATTTGACACCTCTTCCATTGGATTCCTATTTTTTCCATGATCACCATAGTACCTATCAAATTTTGTGACCCAAATTTTCATCCCAACACCTCACCAGCTACCCAATCCTCCACCATGCCTACTACCCGCTCCCAGAGCCATGATGACCTTGACTCTAGGAAAGCATCCCTAAGAGGAAGAAATTAAATCCATCAAGGTATTACATGAATCAATATCCCAACAACTGGAAGAGGTGTTGCATGGCCTCAAGGGTAAGCATGTTGAGCACATTCCATCTGACCCACAATCTTCTCAGTCGTCCCACTCTCCTTGTGGGTCTACATACTCTTTGAATAAGGTGCCCAAAATTGACATGCATAAATTTGATGGTTCTAACCCAATAGGGTGGGTATATCAAATGGAACAATACTTCGTTCTCCATGATATTCAGGATAATGAGACCAAACTCCATGTTTGGGTTCTATACCTATATCAAGAACGGTGGTAATGGTGGAAATGGCATAAGAAGTGTTATCCTGGATTTCGCACTTGGAGCACGTTCACCAAAGCAGTTTGTGTTTGTTTTGATCGTGAATCTCATTTTGGGGTAAATATCATGAAGCTACACCAAATTGGATCAGTATCAGACTTCATCACAACATTTGAACAGTTGTCTATCAGAACTGAGGGCTTATCTAACAAATTTTACCTTGAATGTTTTATCAGTGACTTAAAGGAAGCCATCAAGGCTCATGTGAGTATGCATCATCCTACTACTTGGTTGTAGGCATGTAAATTAGCCAGGGAAGCAGAGACCATCCTTAGGAACAATCCCTTAAGGCTTCATTTTCCAATCATCCTCGCCCAAGGGCCAGCACAACTACAACAAAAACCTTGAAGGTCCAAAAGTTCTCTCCATCCAAAATGGTGGAATGATGCAAGCAACGACTTTTCTACTATTGTGATGAAAAATGTGCACCAGGGAATAAATGTAGAGAAAAAAATTTATTCCATATTGATGCATCAACTTCCTCCCCCTACGAGTACATCCCATCAGATGAAGATCCAGATCCAAAGGAGGATTTGTCCAGTGATCATGCTAAATATCCAGTTGTCAATCCTACAGACTCACTGGAACTGGTCATATCACTTCATGTAGTTTTAGGTATCTCATCCCTGTAGACATTGAACATCAAGGGATACATCAAACATAGGTTGGTTGTGGTATTGATTGATAGTGGTAGCACCCATAATTTTATTCATCAAAGGCTTGTTGATGAGCTCCATTACTTTGTCTGCCCTATTTCTAATTTTCAAATTCTTATTGCTAATGGAGGTAATATGAAGTGTGGGGGGCACTGTGAAAATGCCAAACTCCAAATGGGTGATTATCATTTGAAAACCCGCATGTTCTCTATTTCCATGGGTGGTTGTGATATTGTATTGGGTGTGGAATGGCTTCACACTTTGGGACCAATCACAATGGATTATCAAGAATTATATATGAGCTTTCACCAAGAGGCTCACTCCTATACCCTTCGAGGTATCCAAGTGGGATCTCTTGAAATCATCATCTCTCACAGGATAGAAAATTTGTTGACGAAAGGACACCATGGTGTGATTTCTCGATTTAATGCCATCCAGGTCACTGAACATGCCTCGCAGGTAGTTCCTCCTAGCTTGCAACTTATTTTGGACAAGTACCCAAAGTTATTTGAGGTACCCATTGCCTTACCTCCATCCAAAGGTGAGCATGATCATAAAATCCCTCTCCTTCCGGGAAGTCAACCACCCAATTTAAGACCCTACAGATATTTATTTGCTCAAAACAATGAAATATAAAAGATGGTACAAGAATTACTCGAGGCAAGTGTAATTCACCATAGTACAAGCCCATATTCTTCACCAGTAGTGATGGTATTAAATAAATAAGGTACTTGGCGCATGTGTCATGATTTTCGGGCCCTAAATAAATTGACAATCAAAGACAAGTTTCCCATTCTGGTCATTGATGATCTATTGGATGAACTCCAAGGTGCCTATGTCTTCACCAAATTGGACCTTCGCTCAGGCTATCACCAAATTAGGATGAAGGAGGAAGAGATTCAGAAGACTTCTTTCAAAACTCATGAAGGACATTATGAATTCTTGGCCATGCCTTTTGGCCTATGCAATGCTCCATCTACCTTCCAAAGTATTATGAATAAACTGTTGAAACCTTACCTTCGATAGTTTGTCCTGGCTTTCTTTGATTAAATCCTCATTTACAATAGCACATGGGATAGCCACCTTCTTCATGTGGACCAAGTTCTTCACTTGCTACAGGACAAGTAATTGTTTGTAAAAAGGACCAAATGTTCCCTTGGAGCCAGTGAAGTGGAGTAACTGGGACACATTGTGAGTCGCGACAGAGTAAACATGGACCCCAAAAATATACAAGCTATGCAAGAGTGGTCGCGACCCATGGACTTAAAGCACCTACGGGGTTTTCTCGGTCTCACAGGCTATAAAAGGAAATTTTTCCACCATTGTAGAAAAATTGCTAATCCCTTGATCGATCTTCTCAAGAAGAATGAATTTCATTGGACACCTGCTATGGAGAAAGCCTTCATCGAGTTAAAGAGATCCATGTACACTACTCATATCTTAGAAGTTCCTAACTTCAAAAAAAAATGTGGTGGAATCAGATGCTTTGAGCACTAGTATAGGCACAGTCCTCACCCAAGAGGGTCGACCTCTAGCCTTTACTAACCAAGCATTGAATGGCCACAACTTGGGTAGATCCACTTATGAAAAATAAATGTTTTCCATTCTACATGAAATGCACACATGGAGGCCATACCTTTTGGGATGTCATTTTTAGATCAAAATATATCACCATAGTCTAAGTATTTTTTGGAGCAGAGGTTATCCTACCCTAAACAAAAATAGTGGCTAACTAAAATATTGGGTTATGACTATGAAATCATATATAAAAAAGGAAAACAAAACATAGTGGATGATTCTTTGTCACGACATCATGAGGAGGATGGTGCCCTTTTTTCCTTATCCTTACCAGTCCATGAATTGATTGAGGATGTACGCCAGGAGTGGCTCACACACCCGACTATCTCCAGGATAATCCAGCGTCTTCAAGAGGACCCTAATCCTCCCACTGGCTACAATTGGCATGAAAATACTCTCTGATATAAGGATCACCTAGTTATATCACCCTCTTCAGCACTCAAGCCATAACTCTTAACAGAGTTTCACTCATCATCCATTGCAGGTCACTCGGGCTTCCAAACGACATATTCTCATGTTTGTCGTTCTTTTTTCTGGATAGGCATGAAGAAGGATATACTTCAATTTGTCACTAGATGTGAGGTGTGCCAACGTAATAAAGGTGAAACTATCAAGTCGCCAGACACCCTACAACCCTTACACATTCCAACATTAATGTGGACAGCCATCTCCATGTATTTTATGGTGGGCCTTCCTAAAGTTGGAAAAAACTCAGCCATCATGGTGGTGGTTGATCGCCTATCCAATTATGCTCATTTGTTTTTCTTTACCTCACCCTTTCACAATGACACTCGTCGTACAAGTTTTCCTTTATCATTTTTTCAAGTTACATGGCATGCCAACCTCTATTGTATATGATCGTGACCCCACTTTCACTAGAACCTATTGGCAAGAGTTTTTTAAATTGCAGGTCACCCAACTAAACATGAGCACAACCTATCACCCCCATTCTGATGGCCAAACAGAAGTGGTCAACAAATTTTTGGAAACCTATTTGTAGTGTTTTGCTTCAGACAAACAACACCAGTGGGTGCAATGGCTTTCCTTGGAAAAATGTGTTGATACTGAGAAGGGGGTGAATCAGTATCAAGTACAATTTAAAAACCTTTTTCAACTAATACTTAAACCATTCAATTATATCCAATGAGCAATGAACAATAGTTTAATAGTTACACCAATACACCATGCACAATATATGAGAAATAATCAATAGTTTTTGTTCAAGGGAAGTAATGACTTCCAAAGGTAGCTACAGCTTCCAAATGTAGAGGGAGGGATAAACCTCCAAGAGGAAGATACAATCCTCCAATATCAAGAGAGAGTTTAACTCTCCATCCTTGCCCCTTCCTTCCACCCAAGAATATATGAGAGATAATAAAACTTTACATTAAATCATCACCATCAACCAATCATCACATAGAACCTGATAATGCTTCCTAAGACTTCTTCAATTTCTGACATTCTTCAATTCTTGGAGTACTATGATCCTATAGATAATATTACTCAATGTATTCTCTGAAACTCATCCAATTTTCACTCCTTTAATCCTCCCCAAAAAGAGGTTATAGAAAGAATGGTAGACTTTATTCAATTATGGTCTGTTCAGAAGACCCAACTTGTATAGCATGCCCCGCGCTCAATATTTAACATCCTATTTTGAAACTCACGCACAAGACACTAAAGTATATACTCTTTCTAATGGAAGGGGTCGCACTTCATTTGGATTTTGTATGAAGACGTTATGACTATTTTACCTGGAACACCTATTTATTGACTAGCTTCAAGACTGGTCACAAACCCTATCTTCCACAGAGTGTATCTCCATAATTATAGCGAATCAAGAGCTGAAATTTTTACCAGAGGTACCTTGATATGTCTTCTCAGTACCATAGTGATTACACCATCTGAATTGTTCTAGAAAACAAATTATAGCAAAAATGGTAAGATGACCTGAAAATAACATACCTTAGAACACATCACCAAAAGACTTCATCCTCCCTTGAAATCCGGCTTTCTTTTACTTCTTATTCCCTCTGAAATTTGACTTGTATCAAATGAATGTATAATGATGTTTATTTATACCATTTATGTCACTTCCTTTTAACATTAGGGCTGACCTGACACTTTCTTATTTTGTAATTCTTTTCTTTAATTA
>ML780313.1:1024068-1035951 GCA_009831015.1 Picea engelmannii | reverse complement strand
CACCCTTGTTTGGGACCTATCTCAATAGATTCCTCTTGCGCATTGATCGCAATGGTACCCCTATTTCATAATCCTTTTTTTGTGGACCCACTCGCCCTATTCAACACCCTTATTTGGGACCTATCTCACTAGATTCCTTATGTCTTGTTGATCATAGTGGTATCCCTCTCTCATAAGCATTTTTATGTGGACCCATATACACTCTTAATACATGACTATAACCTCATGCCACAACCTGCAACCAAGACTTTGGAAACAAATTGTCTTCCCTAGAAGACTCCTTTCACGACCTTTAGAATGACTTCACGACAACTCAAACTCAAACCAATGAAAGTTTGACTCAAGTTAATTCAAACATTGCTACTAGTAATTCTAGGATTTTCAACCTTGATCACCTCACTGACTAGTTGAACTCCCTAACATCACTTGTTACTCAACTCAAGGGCTCTCACTCCTCAGAACAACCTATCCACCAAGGTTCACCAAGAGGGATTTGAATCATCACATTCCATGGATTTTCATTCTAACTACTTTTCTCTTGATTTGTGTCTTCCTAAATTCGAGATGAATAAATTTGATGGCTTGGACCCCCACAAGATAGGTCACTCAAATGGAGCATTATTTCTCATTACATGGCATCATGGATGAATTAATAAAAAATTGTGTCGATGTCCTCTATTTAGATCCAGAATGTTGGCAATGGCGGTAGTGGTGTAAAATTTCCCATCAAGGTTATATTACTTCGAACCAATTTTTTGTTGATGTTTATGAATGTTTTGACATAGACACTCGTCATTTGGGTTGTCTAAACAAGATTAAATAGTTTGGTACAATTGAATACTACATTGTTGCTTTTGAGAAATTGGTTTTCTACATCGAAGGTATGTTGGACAACTTATTCCATGAATGCTTTATTAATAGACTGAAGGACGACATCCAAGATCACATCCTAATGTCTCACCCTAAGACCTGGATTGAATCCACTCATAGAGCCAAGGAATAACAATAGGTGGTCACCACTCAAATAAAAAATCCCTCCTTTATTCCATATTCTCACCCCACCAATCCAACTCCTCCTTCCCCTCCTCTTAAGGTCCATAAATTAACCAAGGAATAAGTGGTTGAATGCCAACTTAAGGGTATTTTCTACAATTGTGATGAAAAATACTTTTCGAGGCACAAATGTAAGGAGAAAAATATTTTTATGGCCATTTATGAGGATATTTTTAAATATGAAGGTGATGTTCCCCCTCACAATTTGTTTCCCCAGGCAGATGATACCAGTCCACCCTCTAATCAAATTGAGGTAGAACCTTTCATATCTCTACATGCTTTCACTGGTATTTCATCTCCCCAGACTCTTAAATTAGTTGGCTATATCAAGCATCATAAATTCATTATCCTCATTGATAATGGAAACACCCATAATTTTATTCATTGTTGAATTGCTAAAGAGACCCATTGATATATCCATGCAGTCAATAACTTTCAAATTAGGATCTCTAATAGCGGTTCGATGAAGTGTGGGGGTCATTGTGAAAATGTGCACCTGCAAATTGGTGATTATTCTTTGAAATACGACATGCTTTCCATTGAAATGGGGGGTTGCGACATTTTTCTGGGTGTTGAATGGTTACGCACACTAGGCCCTGTCACCATGGATTTCAATCCCTTATACATGAGCTTCCAATAGGATGGGAATTGCTACAAGTTCCAAGGGATTACATTGGTTCCCCTGAGATCATTAGTTCATACCGAATGGAAAAAATCCAAAAAAAGGGTCATTCTAGAATTATTGCCCAGTTCCATGCCATTCAAGCAGTTCAGACTCCCTCCCCAACCATTCATCCCTACATGTAGCTTATCCTTTCCAAACACCACTATGTTTTTTAAAATCCCTAAAGACTTTGACCTTCCTATGGTTCCCATGATCATTCCATCCCACTTGCACTTGGTAGTCTTCACCCCAATGCTCACCCTTATCTCCACCCATTCACTCAAAAAAATGACATTGAAAAAATTATCCAAGAATTGTTAGCTACAGGTGTTATCCTCCCTAGTACAAGTCCTTATTCATCTCTAGTGGTCATGGTACTCAAAACATAAGGTACTTGGTGCATGTGCCCTAATTTTCAAGGTCTCGAGTCTCAACAAAATTACCATCAAAGCTAAATTTCCTATTCCCATCATTGGTGACCTTTTGGATGAATTGATTGGTGCTCAATTCTTTACCAAACTGGATATGTGTTCTGGCTACCACTATATTCACATGAAGGAGGCCGATATTCCAACATTGCCTTTCATACTCATGAAGGTCATTATGAGTTCTTGGTCATGCCCTTTGGCCTATGTAATGCACCCTCCACTTTCCAAAGTCTCATGAATCATATCTTCCAACCCTTTCTTCTTCATTTTGTACTTGTCTTCTTTGATGACATCCTCATTTACAGTAAAACTTGGCAAGCCCAGCTTGCCCATGTGGACCAAGTCTTACACCTACTTTCTCAGCATCAACTCTTTCTCAAAACATCCAAATATGCCTTTGGGGCCTTCAAAGTAGAATACTTGGACCATATTGTTGGTAAGGATGGTATCTGATTGGTTCATAAAATTTTATTTTTAATTTTAAAAAAATAGCCAATTTATACTAAAATCTTTATTAAAAGAGAGTCAACAAATTTATACTAAAAACAGTCGTGGTCACCACCACTAATTTTTACTTTTGTTACAAATTGGTTGGCTCTCATGTTTTAAAAAAAATTAAAAGCATCTTTTTTACATAAAAACTAGAGACATCCATGTGACAATACAAACTACATGTAGCTTATCCTTTCCAAACACCACTCTGTTTTTTAAAATCCCCAAATATTTTGACCTTCCTATGGTTCCCATGATCATTCCATCCCACTTGCACTTGGTAGTCTTCACCCCAATGTTCACCCTTATCTCCACCCATTCACTCAAAAAAATGAGATTGAAAAAATTATCCAAGAATTGTTAGCTACAGGTGTTATCCTCCCTAGTACAAGTCCTTATTCATCTCCAGTGGTCATGGTACTCAAAACATAAGGTACTTGGTGCATGTGCCCTAATTTTTAGGGTCTCGAGTCTCAACAAAATTACCATCAAAGATAAATTTCCTATTCGCATCATTGGTGACCTTTTGGATGAATTGATTGGTGCTCAATTCTTTACCAAACTGGATCTGCGTTCTGGATACCACTATATTCACATGAAGGAGGCCGATATTCCAAGATTGCCTTCCATACTCATGAAGGTCATTATGAGTTCATGGTCATGCCCTTTGGCCTATGTAATGCACCCTCCACTTTCCAAAGTCTCATGAATCATATCTTTTGACCCTTTCTTCTTCATTTTGTACTTGTCTTCTTTGATGACATCCTCATTTACAGTAAAACTTGGCAATCCCATCTTTCCCATGTGAACCAAGTCTTACAGCTACTTTCTCAGCATCAACTCTTTCTCAAAACATCCAAATATGCCTTTGGGGCCTTCAAAGTAGAATACTTGAACCATATTGTTGGTAAGGATGGTATCCTATTAATTCATAAAATTTTATTTTTAATTTTAAAAAAATAGCCAATTTGTACTAAAATCTTTATTAAAAGAGATTCAACAAATTTATACTAAAAACAGTCGTGGTCACCACCACTAATTTTTACTTTTGTTACAAATTGGTTGGCTCTCATATTTAAAAAAAAAGTAAAAGCATATTTTTTACATAAAAACTAGAGACATCCATGTGACAATAAAAAAAATGAAAGCTAACCATGTGACAAATATAGTGACAATGGTGTGAAGAGGCAATGTCGAAAACACGCATGTGGCTCTCATTTTCATATTATGTCCTCCAACGTAGCGTAACTATGAAACTCCTAATTTGTCAAATAGTCATGTATGTGTGCTTCCATAACTATGAATCTTTCGTGAGTGGAAGAGATACCAACTAATTAAGGTCCCCACCCACAATGACTGTGTGAATGGTCAATTGCTTATTGTTGACTTCGTTATTTGAATCTTTCACATCGAGTTTCCATCCATTCAATTCATTTTCATTAATTCGATTAAACAACCTTGTACATGGTTAATGAGGTGATAGCTTGCAAACCTCCAAAACTACCAGTTCAAGCCATTGTGAAGTTGTAAAAAATGCATGCCCTAGTCAAATACCTTAGTAAAATTATTTTTTCACTTATTCAAAAATAAAGAGATAAGCACTCAGAGAAGTGTCAAGTGTTAGTTAGAGAATCAAGATGATAATTTTCATCACGTTGGGACTAGGACTACTCCTCTTCTTATATTTCATATTCTTTGGCCTCTTCTTTTTTGTGTTCCTCTTATTCTTCTTTAGCCTCGTCTTCTTCTTGTTCATCATGATATGGTTTGGAGTCCTCCTCTATGGTGAAGTATTTGGAGCGATAATTGGAGAGGTTGTTGGAGGGTTCGTTTGGTGACATTGTTATTATACATAAAGAATATTTATAGTAGCAATAACAAAACCTAAAATAAATGAATAAAAAGAAAAAGAAAAACTTGTTTATAATGGAAAATAAACAAAATGTAAAGAAAATTGGAGTTGGAGGTTGCAGCAAATATGATCGGACATTGCAACAAATTAGATCAAACTCAATAACTACAGTGAACTTGATGGAATTCAATCTCAATATGAAATCAACTAGGATTGTTCTAAGTCACTATAAAAGGAAATAAACACCAATACTGAGGAGTCAAATGATAAAAGGAAAAAAAACACTAGTGTACATAGGAGGCAATCTGTAAGCCCTATGAAATGGTTATAAAATCATTAACATGTTTGGGTATAAGTAGACTCGGATGCATCATCATACTTGGCCATGCTTGATCAAGCAAATAGTGTTAATACCTATATAATGATGACATCAAATGGAAATGGGTCTTTTCCAAGTTCATTCTCTAAGGAAATTTTACTAATTGTAAAGAAAAATAAGCACTTCTATAAAAAATGATAATGTGCATGCATACTACTATTTCAAGTTATTCCCTTTCATAAATCCTCAACAATAATACACATCATATATTAAACCATCAAATCACCATTGGATTTTAGAAAATGCAATGTCATAGTTACAGAGAATATCTATAGATGCCAAATTCATAGGTCAAATATGTATCAACCTCCTTACTTGTAAATGTACTATTTGGAGAGACATTACAAGGGTTGATGTGAGAGGTTGATCAAGTGAGATATAATGCCAATGCCAAAGTGTAATGATGGTATGGGGGAAAATTCATCTATAGGAATGTTGTCCAACCAAATAGTCCCTCGAATTTATTGTTAAATGTTTTTTTCTTTCAATTTATCTTGGAATGCATGATAGATATTTTGTTGCAATTGAATAAGTTGAATGTTAGTTAATGCAATTGGATAATGTGAGTGCATGAGAATACAATTGATGATAGATATTTCAGTTCATCTCCAAACTTGACTTGATAAATGTGATACTAATTTCCTTTCTACATTTCATGCAGTGGATATTGTTCCAATACAATGTTTTAGTTAATGATGTAATATTTATCATAGTTTACAATAGTATGTTCAATGAAATTTAAAGTTGTTGCTGCATATCAAGATATATAACCTATGTTGAGCCCACACTTAACATGACTGCATTACAAATTCAACTAATTAATTCATATTTAACTTTCTTGGAATATAAATTTCAGCAAGTTAACTTATAAGTTTTCCCCAAAATTGTCTCATTTTAAAAATTTCTAGCTAAGTTATTTTGGGTTGGTTGACTATACCACCTTCTCAAATCAGGAATTTGAAAAACATTCTCTAGTTCCATGAGCATGCAATGTCAAAATTGAAGTGTTTGAGAATAAAGTTGTGCAACCCTGTTTGACAACACATGTAATCCAATAGAGGACGAACACCTTTAGTAACCACTCACACAACTAGATAAAAGATCAACACAACCATGATTTTACATGGTAAAACCCCTTTTGGGAAACATCCACAACCCCAACCAACGCGAACACTTGGAGTAATTTATTAATGCAAAAGAAAAAAAATTAGAAGAGAGTTACAAGAGATTTTCTCACAATCGATCAAAAACAAATGACCCTCCATGCTATTTATATAGAGATCATGGACCAATTGGGTGTTAAGAAATAGATCAATGTAGTTGTTAAGATCAAGAAGAATATGATTTGTTGGATCACTCTTCAAATTTCTTCTTAAGATTGGTTTTCACGAGATTTAAAAGTTTAGAGTCACTACTAGTGATGATAAGATCATCAACATAAAGAACAAGTATTATGAGATGGTCTCCTACTTTCTTGGTATAGACATGTTGATGCTTGAATCCATCAGGACCGAAACGACAACCTCACAAGGGCATTAGTCCCCCTTCGTTTTTAGAGAGGTGGTACTCCTCTTGGACTAAAATATATATATGTGATATCTTGGATTAGGAGAATGCTAGGCAGCAAACCCTAAATCTTTATTTCTTTATATACAGCTTGAGTGGGCCTAATGGTTAAGAACATGTGTTTCCTCCTAAGAGGTCACAAGCTCAAATCCAAATGGGTGTAGGGTATGTATACCTCTGTATACTTTACCAGTCAAATCACTGGGCGGAGGGGGTCTCGTACACCAATTTGGTGTCTGGCTTGGTCGTAACCTTAAAAATAGATTAGAAAAATATACATCTTAAGTGTTCCTAATGGTTAAGAACATGTGTTTCCTTCTAAGAGGTCACAAGTTCAAATCCAGAGGGGCGTAGGGTATGTATACCTCCATAGACTTTACCAGTCAAATCGTTGGGCGGAGGAGGTATCATACACCAATTTGGTGTCTGGCTTGGTCGTGACCTTAAAAAAAGTTATTTTATTTTATTTTATTATGAAATAAAAATGGTTCTTCAATAACTTGAGTACAATATTTATGTGCATAAAAATATTGAAGGAGGGCTTCAACATCAGAATTAAAATGTGATCAACATCACACACATTCTTATTAACAATATATAAATGCATCAATATCTTCTTCATAGGACAGAATGATTTGATCATCTCAAAGAATTTTAATAGAGTACTACAATCAAGATCAAGAAAGAATTTGATAGGTCAACCTCAAATACTTTATATTCTGAAAATAGGGTTACAAAGCACAGTCGAGATCAACCCTGAAGCAATTCTTTGTGGAGTTTTATTTATGAAAGATGTTCTTCATTACAAAATATTTGAAATCCATATAGATGGCTGCAAATACTCCATGATCATATAATAAAAGATCTTAGAAGAATATAAGAAGAACACTCAACAACTCAGCCTTGTGCCCAACTCTGGGATTCAAGCATAAAACTATGAGAAGTGGTGTAGAATAATATATATATAAAACAAAATGGAGAAGATGGAGATTTCTTTCTTTTGATCAGAATCTTGATTGTGTATCCATAGTTGTACCTTATTCTTCCTCTAATATTTTGCCCTACCCCTTTGACAATATTGATTCTTCTGCCTTGAATGAAACCTCTCTTCTCTTTTTAAGAAGAGATTTTATAACTACCTGAGTAGTTAGGATTTTCTTCCTCTCTTGAAATTCTCGTACAAGTTTATTCTTGAAACATTCCATTTAATTAGTGCCTCATTAATGAAATTGTATCATTAATATATACATATCTAAAATGGGTCCATTTCTCTTTTTAATAAAAAAATTTAAACAAACTTTTATTTCCACAATCTAATTAATTTCCCATTTACAATGGGAGGCCTGTGTTTTAATTTTCTGGGAATTATAATCAAATTTTTAGCCATGTAAATCACTTCTGATATTATCTTCATCTTCTTAGCTTTCCATCTATGAAAATTTTGGGCAAATCCGTCGCTCAGATCTTAATATATGAGGTCGTGAAGTTGAGTTGTCACACAGGCTCATTAAAAATGCAGCTGGCTGATATTTTAATTTTTGAGCAAAATGTGTCAACTTTCAGCACTTGAAATATGTACCACCATCTTCTACATATAAATACCTTTCCAACGGTATACATTTGCGTGATTCCGACACATGAAACTCAATTTATGGCCACCGTCGATCAAAATTGATGGGCAAATCTCATCCCTTGAATGAATTTTGTGCTTCTCTTTATAAAATTCGACCTTTTGGCTTAAAATTCTATCCCACATGCATTGGGATATTATATTATTCACGATATACAATACTAAGTGTTTGATACACTTAGAAAGAAAAACGAGAAGAGAAGAAATTATGGAGCTTGGAGGATTCAACCCTTGGAAAATTGTTGAATAAAATAATAATTTTTGGAATGTCGTCGTCGTCCACCTCACGCCCAATTGTTGATGAATAAGAAATTCATATACTGCCATGTGTCTTTGTAATAAATTTCCACGTGTCTCTAATAATAATATTCCACGTGTTTCTCTCCATGAGTTGCCATGTGTCACAATTCCATGATTCCATGTGGAATGTTCTTATTGGTTCATGGTTGAAATGGGGAAAACTTTGGAAGAATGGTTAAGTATGGGAGAGCGATCGAAAGGGAAAGTGAAGGGAATGGGGAGGAGTTTTAGATAGCAGAAGTTATAAGGGTAGTTTGTAGGCTGCGGGGACGGACAAGAGAGAGTTTGAAAATGGATCTTTTCATAAAGCCACCAACCTAGGAACCTACAAATCACTGAAATATGACTAAGTGTTAAATTTTTGAAGGAGAAGAGAGGTAATGAGGGGAATTTAGGCATCAGAGGTAGAGAGTGTAATATGTATATAGCGGGTTGGAAAGTGATAGAATGCGAGAAGATAAGGAAATGTATGTGTCCGCCAACCCATGAACCTGATGAGGAGATGAAGGAAGAGTCCCAAAAATGTTTAAGTGTAGAGACTAGTGGAGCATATGGAGAAGAGTGGTGAAAAAAGAAAAATGGTTAAGTGTGGATATGAAAGGTGAGGGAAATAAGTGATGAGAGTAATTCATAATTCGAAAATGGAGAGGAGAACAATGATACTCAGAAAAATTCTTCATAATCTCTCATTCAGACCTTTAGACCAGATATTGAATAACTTAGGCATACAGCAATGAATTTCTGATCCAAAATAAGCATGGCGAAGCTAAGACTGAGGGCCACAGAGTGAACTTTTAAAAGTTCAAAAATTTATTTTTTTGATATCAAGGCTTTTATGAATCCAAGCACAGAAAAATATAGATGACCAAGTTTTGGTCAACAACTGGCTCCAGCTGCGGGACAATGACCCCATATGGGTTGCTGAGAACACCAATATCTCAATACCAGTTACCTTCTCCATTGGACTATGGAGTCATCTTCAAATTGAACTCTTGTAATTTTTATTTTTTCATGGAGTTATCTTCAAACTTCAATATAAATACTCCCTTATTATGAAAAACTTAACTGAAGAAACAAAATGTGTACATACATGATCTACCTACCCTAACTTACTTGAAAGAAAAGGGAACCTTAGGTATAGGAAAATTTCCAATGGAGTCATTCGAGCATTGCATTAAATTGTGAAATGGGCTCCAATGGTAAGAGAAATATTTGGGTTGCTACCAATAAATCACGAGCACGAAAATCAAGAGCATGCCCAAAATGTACAACAATGGGATCGATCAATGTGTGTAGAAGAATTATTTGCATTGGTGGGATGACAATACTTTTGAACCAATATTCAACACAATCTACTCTTGGCTGCCCCAGAGTGTTGCTATCTTCAATCAAATGAGAAATTTTTTTCTTGAAAAAATTCTCCTTTTCTTTTTTTTTCACATTCAATATTATTTTTTCATTGGCGAAGTCTTGGAAATGTTATTCTTCTATGCAATGGCTATCTTCTTTATTTTGGCTGAATTCTTCTTGCATTTTTGGTGGAGACTCTTTAATTTCTTCCTTATATGGATCATATGAGATGTTGATATCCTTTTCTTTATTTAAAACCACTTCCAAGGTTCTTGATTCATCAAAAATCTCTTGAAAAGACTCTTCTTTCCTGTAAATGTGATCTTGCTCATCATTCTTCTCAAGATTCATTTCTTCCATTAATTCTTATTGTTGCAAGTTCTCTTGTGATGTTTCATCATCTATTATAAGGATGAAATATTATTTTATATTTGGTGGAGGCTTCTCAATTTTATTCTCAAATTTGTTGCTTGAAATATCTTCATATGGAGTATATAGGAGGCTGAAATTTTCTTCTTGTAATTTGGAAGTTTCATCTTCATCTTCAGCAACATGACTTGACTTAAGAATTTCATCCACTCTTTGATTATATTCTTCTTCAAAATTGTTCATTTTGTTATCTTGCTTCCATATGGGAGATAATGGGTGGGCAAAAACATTTAAAAAATCAACAAAAATGTATGAATGCACCTTTGGGATGAAATTTTCTGCAAATGAAGCTTCTAACACATCCCAACTAGTAATGGAGTTAGGCATCAATGAATTATAACATTCAAGAGCATCCTCTCGTAGAGTTTGTAGGATTAATCTACATGTAACATTGTCTTCAGTGAGGTTGAAAACATAAAATGTACCTTTAAAATTAATCAAGTGTTTCTCTGCATCTTCTGAAGCATCCCCAAAGAATGTAGAAAAAAAATTAATAGGAATATTGGGCATTTGAAAATCTACTTCTAGTAGATTTAAAGGGGTATTATAAGATCATCTCCTTCTTTGAGTATTTCTCCCTTTTTATGAGTCTTGCAAAGCCATTGATGGGCTTGATAAAGAATATACATAAGCATTATGACATGAATGAAACTCTTCATTTTAAATTTTTCCAGGGAGTTCATTCTCCCAAATCTTTGGTGCTTCTTGTTTCTTTTTTATATTACAAAAAAGTGTTGATTTTTCAATATGCAAGTTTTAAGCATGAAGTTCATTCCTTTTTAGCATTTAAATTAAACCATAAGCAATTATGCTGCAACAACCAACATCACAAGAATAAACACCATGCACAAGAACACAAGAAGTATCCTGGGAAACCCTTCTCAACAAGGGAAGAAAACCCATCCAAATCTTTTGCTATATTCTTCAAGAGAAATACCCTCACCACTAAGAAAACCTAGCATACAAGAGGGTGCTTACAAACACTAGAAGACTAGTGCCCAAGAGAGGTGCACACTTTTCCCAATAAGATTTACTTGCTGAAATTTCCAAACTCACACAAAAGATATATTTCTGTTGGATTACTGAGAGGGGGGGTGAATCAGTAATAGAGCAATATAATCCTTTTTAACCAAATAATCTGAGTGTTATGTCAATGTATAATTATCATCCAATAATGATCAATGAACAAATGAACAATCATACACATACACAGTACACTAGTGTTTTACGTGGAAACCCAAAGCGAGAGAAAACCACATAATGTTTTTTCTTATATGTCTTGAAGAATTACATTCATTGGAAACACCAACTTCCTTTGTTTTCCAGCTGCAATTGGAAGGAGGCTCCAACCCCCTAGTTTCTCAGGCTACAACCTAAGGGAAGCTCCAAATCCCCAATTATCTGGCTACAACCAGAAGGAGGCTACAACCTCCTATGTTCTTCGGCTACAACCGGAAGGTGGCTACAACCACCTGTCCTTGCCTCGTCCAACTGCCCTGAAGTAGAAGTAGAATTACGGAACCATTGTCACACTATCACTATGAGATATACCATTGTAAACCTGTACCAATAAATCTGAACCATGCATCAACCATGTATCAACCTGTACCTCAACCTATAATCAACCTGTACCATAAACAAGTGCATCAACCATGCACCAACCTGTACCAAACAACCTGTAATCAACCTATACCATAAACAAGTGCATCCAACCATGTACCAAGTATGTACCAATCATGT
>ML780313.1:943525-960225 GCA_009831015.1 Picea engelmannii | reverse complement strand
ATAAGCATGTAAATACATTTTTGCACATGTGATCCATAAGACACAAAAGATAAAAACCATATATAACATCATAAAATAACCAGAGTACATAGATGGACGCAAGCGCCTAAAAAATGGGAATAATAACGAGTCACAAGGCTTATGCCCTCAAAAAATATATACAATTAGGTACTCGTGGAACATAAAAAGTCTAAATAGGTTCAGGGCCTATGGGCCCTGTTATAATCATCCACAGCATGGGATAAATGCCTAAACAATCATACCCAAGTCTGAGGTGCCCCCACTACATGAGGCTGCATGGATGGCGGCAGGTCCTCTATCTCTTCCATCAGGACTGTGCAAGTGAGTGTAGTAAAGCTCCACTCAACTCATCTAAGGACCCTCTCGGGCTCCCCCAACGGCGGTAGCTGCGGCTTCTGGCCATGGACGACGCCTGTTCCATGCATAATTGGCAGGTCGCACGGGTCCCACATCTGCATGCAACAAACATACCCGTCAAATACTCTGGCATACAAAAAATGATATATATAACAAAAAATGACATAAAAATTACACATGCAAACAAAAAAACTACAAAGGTGGAGACTTACCCATCTCCCCTCGCTCCTCACCAGGAGGCACGGGTATCTCAGGATCTCTAGAAAAATCTATCCCTGTATATGGGTAGTCCTCGATCACAGGGATCTGTTGTGACAGCCACGTAAAGAAATCATCGTCGAAGGACTCAATGGTCCTTCCACCACCCTGTCGCGGCAGTAAAACTGCCCATCTACACACTGCAGGGAAAGAGGCCTAATGTCCTCATACTACAACCCGAGGACTAAAACTCGGAACTCTCTCAAAAAGGAATGAACACAAGATGGTCCCGAACCCAAAATTCCTCTGTGTCTGCTGTCGACAATTTGTCAATTGCCTCTTCATGCACTCAAGCAGTGTGGTACTCTAGTCAAAAATCTGTGCATTCAAGCACTGGATAGCACAGTTCATCTGTGCGCGAGATGCCTGATGCAAGGTTGCTGAGCCGATAATCCACCCAATTAGTAGCAATATTGCCTACAGGGATAGGTTAGTGATCTTACTGATGGGTACCTGGGAGCCCACACGGTCAGTCCCAGTCTCACAGTGCTCAGCTATCAGTTCCGATATCTTACTCCGTCCTGTAGGAAACGTCCTGAAGTTGACTGGTTCCCCTCTCTTTGAGAGGCCAGTCAGAAAATAGATATCCTCGGTGGTGGGCACTAGTGATTGCCCCTCTAAAATAAAAGCCTCTGCATCAGGGTGCCAGTAGTCAATCAAGGCATTCGGTAGCCTTTGTTGTGCGTGCATAAATGGACATAGAAAGAACTTCAGTAAACCGCATTGCATCAACACGGCCACGACATTCGGATCTGCTGCAACCAACTCACCGATTGCTTCATGCTCCCTTTCCCTCCATTGGACATACATCCTGCCAACACAACAAGGTAAAAGAGGGTCAGTACTTGCTTTTGGTTATGTTTTTACTACAAAAGGGGGGTACACGTGAGCTGTAGAGGCGACAGTCACATGTACATACAGGAAGACTTTACTCTGCCCAAATGTACACGCGACATGTCCAGAGATAGCCTGCGTGTACCTAGGGCCGACCTTTTTAAGGTCGACGCCCACCCAAAAAATCAACTTAAAGACAAAATTGAAGTATTGAATATCTAGATAAGGGAGTTTGTACTTACTTGGTCCAAGGAGAAGTTCGTTTCATCCACTGTAGCTCCCAGAATCAATGTTTTTAGCAAAGGGGGTCTTTTGGCTCCAAAGTCAATTTCCAAATCAACAATGGTGATAATGAGCTGCCAGCTTCTATTTATAGACTTTTTGGCCTCTTTTTGTTCACTTTTTTGACCTCCCTTATCAATTTATTTATACCAAAAACTATTTAGAGTGATTCAGGAGTTATATGGGAGGGATTCGATCGGGTATGGGGACATTTTTTTTTTTTTTTGAGTTTTGAGAAAATTTTGATGGTCCATAATTTTTTTTCCAAGAATCAACTTGAGCATATAGGTTAGGTTACTACCCCGAATTTTGCGTCTCGTTGTGTTTTTTATCTGCTATAGGATCGATCCCATCAGGTTGTGACACAGACCCATCATCTCTGCTTTAGAAGTGTCACAACTTGGCGGTAGAGCTTACCAGAACATGGATGCCCTAGGTAGGTCCTAGTTGCATTATGGTGTCCATATTGTTTCTAAAAACACTATAGGCTTGGGAGTCCGTATAGTCTTTCCTGAATATGAGTTTGAGCCTCATTTGCATGATTCTTCTTCGCTCTTTGTCTCACCCTCAGGACTCCCAAAAATAACGGGTCTCCTTTTAAGCCCTTTTTAGACCCTCTAAACATGAAAAGATTGTTGAGTGATCTTGTGGCCTTTCATGCCCGTTAAACTGATATTTGAAGTCACGTCTGTCCGGCGGTAGTTTACCCCTTTTTCGGTCCGGATGGTCAATTGTACGAACAAAGGTATACTCTATAGAACTTCCGTTCTTTAGAAGAGTACTCCCAGGTATAATTTTATCCCTTTTTCGGGCCTGAGGGACTAAACTTATGAAAAAGAAACCCCCGCAGAGTCCATAGTTAATCTCTTTTCAGACTCCCTAAAATTGAAAAGATCGTCGAGTGACCTTATTCTTTCACACTCATTAAATTGGTCCAGAAGAATATTCCTGACAGAGTCCATAGTTAAGCTTTTTTCAGACTCCTTAAAAGTGAAAAAATGGCCGAGTGATCTTGTCCTTGTCACACTCGTTAAAATGTTTTTGAATCGACATCTAATCAGTGCTAGTTTACTCCTTTTTTTGAACTGATTAGACTATGTTCAAAAAAGATACCCCAATGGAGTCTCCTTTTATGTTTTTTCAGATTCTCTAAATATGAAAAACCACAGAGCTTACCTTCTCTAGGCTCGTTAAACTTACATTGAAGGACGTTATCATTGTGTGTTTTATCAACCGCATTTGTATACCTTATCCACCAGCCTTGTCACAATTTGCTTCTGTGTCTTAACACCTTTGGCCTCTAGAGGATTTTTCCCAAGTATCATTTTACTAGAACATCAGTCTTATCCTTGTGCCTTGAGCTTGTATGTTTGCAATACTCGTTCCTCCATTATAACGTAATATTCCTTTATTCTTTGTCCAAAATTATCGAAAAGAACAAAAAAATCAAATATACCCCCCAAAAAAGAAGGGAAAATTATTTTCTTTATTGGCAGCATAATGAGTCACCCTTGGATAAAGCACATCCGTCCGTTTGTTCATCAGACTATGGGATGTAGTACGACCTTAGGAAGCTTTTCTCTCTATATAGAGTTGTGTCCTCTACTGTTTGGTTATTCTTCCAAACATATGGAGAGTTTGCGTTGCCTCCTGCTTCGTAGACTTATGATTAACATATATGCTACCTGAGTCTTATCACTTTTCGTGTTATTGTCCAAGGGAAGTTTGTCACTAAGCCTGAGTCAACCCCTATGCAATATGTCTCTTGTCTGCATACCCAGCCATCCTGAACGTCCAATCAAGTCCTTGTTCGAAATCACTGAAGCCTTCAGTCTGATCATCAAGATTATCAAGTCCATGACCGGCGAGCCATCGAAGACCTCTGGGTAGTGCAGTCGTACACTCATATTACACTCCTACCTGAGTTTTGGAAGATTTTGAAGTTGTTTCTCGAGCTCTGAAGATATCATCTCCAACCATCAGGCCGAATCAGCTTCTGGAAGATAGATACTTTATATGTATATCTTTCTGATTTCGAGGTGTAGCTCCACTATGTATTGTTCGTGGCTACTCTTTATAGTTATTTGACATGGATATACAGTGTATTGGATTGGTATCCATGGTTCTATTTTTATCCCGAGCATGGGTATGCCCGCCTCGGTGAGATATTTGTTGTTTTGCAGACGACACCTCCTGGTTCCTGATCCTTGGGCTCAATCGTTCGACACATCAGTAAAGATTGATAATTCATTTCGGCCATCAGATGCTCTTCTGACCTCACACATTATGGGGCATCTGTTATAACCCTAAATTGCACCACACATGCTTACCTGGCATCAGGCCAACTCATATCCTTTCTTTGCCAAAAATGTTGCTGAACAATTCTTTAAAAATCCTCTTGTGTAAAGGCCCATGCGCCCTAACCCATTACTGCACGCGTGTACACGCTAGCTAGCCCAAAACAGCCCGCGTGTACCTACTAAAGCACAAAAAAAGGAAAGTTGTCGATGGAACAAAAAGCTATGGGTGAGTTAACCGAAACTCCCGACCATGCATGGCCGAGGGTTTGTCCAAATACCTAGCTCCTTCTAGCCTATAAAAGAAGGGGTAGGGGTTCCATTTGGAGGAGGAAAAATATAGCCAAGAAACTCTACCCATTTACGTATTCCATTGTCCCAACCCTTTAGCCTTTCCTAATGCCAAAGGAGATTTAAAGAAAAGCAGTTGAAGGACAGAAGAAGCGGAGCCCAGGATCAAGTTCAAGGAGCGGTGGCCGGTCTCAACTTTTTGTAAGTTGACTCATTTTAAGTAATAAAGAGAATGCTTTTCCCATCCCAATTCATGAACTGTTTATGATATTGATTAGTTTATGTTTGATTTCTAACCCGTTAGTATATTCGTAGCATGCATGCATAGTTGTTTCTTGTCTTGAATGCAGGTCAGCTTTGGAAGGAGTATTGCGAACAAGTACTCAAGTACAACGGAGGATCGACATCAAACGCCAGTAACAAGGTAGGTTGATATTTCCATGCATTGACTAAGAAAAGGGGATTTAAATCTAGGGATGAAGGTAGAAAGTGATTTCTATTCGGTCATATCTGCATGCAAAGTCTGAACTCTATTTGCTAGTCCGTAGGGTGTTTTTCCCAACAACAGGGAACTTGCCAAACCCATGCAATTGTAGGTGAGGAGTTTCATAAGGGAACCTTGTCAAGGGTTTTCGCTGCTCTAAGCATGACAATAATTGATTTTTGTCGATCGGAGGAAATATCAACCAAAGGTCTGGATTGAGCCTTGTACAGGTGGGAGTTTCTTCCACACCCCTTCTTTGTTTTTTGGATTTTAGGATTTGGTCCCAAGCCCTTGTGTTCTAAATTTGGCATGGAAACAGTCATGTTGCATAGTTGGTATCTGATGAAAGAGTCTTCTGATTCTTCGGAGGAGGAGTGCTCTGTTGAAGGGTGGGGGAGAGTGCTGGTCTCCAGATTTGGTAAAGGAATAGAAGGGAAACATAAGGAGAGGGTATGGGCAAAGGGAGGAGTGGGGGAGGGGGGATGGGGAAAAAAGAGGGAGAAGGGAGCAGGGGGGAAAGACCTTTTTTCAAGACATAAAATATAAAATCCTTTGAAGAACCAAAATTTGGGTGGGAGATAGGGATATGCATACTCAGTAAGTTGTTGACTAGGTAGTGAGGGATGACCTCTGAGCCTGCTTCTGATGCATGTCTCTCTCTTTCAACTGAAACTAATGCCAAAACATTTCCTACTTATGTGGATGGAGCCTCCACTTCTTCAGTCCGCGAAGCTTCTTGTACGTTTATATTTCCTCCTATAGAGGATTCCATAGAGGGGGAGCTGGTGTCTTTGGAGATCGACATCTCATTGCTTCTCTTGTTTTCTGCAGATGGCCATCGATTTTTGTGTCTTTTCGAACTATAATTGCAATCCTTGATGATGTGTCTGTGTTTATGGCATCTTCTGCAACGGAAAGGGATTCCTTCGTAGTCAATAATTTGCATCCTGGTTCTTCCCAGGTCTGTTAAATTTAGGTATTCCTTTAGGCTTTCCCTTATGTTTATAAGGACTAGGATCCTTGCTACTGCCATCTCCCCTATTTCAAGGAATCCCATATCTGCAGTTAGGAATTCACCCAGGTGATTCTCGATGGCTTGGAAGCACTTTTAATTTCGAAGGTGTGCAGGGATTCCTGGTAGTCGAACCAAAATGGGGATGGAGTCCAATCTCTCATTATCTACGTCAAAAGTGGGGCTCCAGAGTTTTAGGAATATAGGGGAGGAGTCTATGAACCAATTTTTTTGTAGGACCGAGAAAGCCTGAGATTTTTCTAAGAAAGTAAGCATAAACCAACCTCTGGATAGTTGGTTGATTTTTGGTGGTGGGTTGTAGATCTGATCCCAGGTTGAAGCTGCCCAAGATTTTAGCGATTTTTCTCTAAATTGGCATCCATAAGATTTTCCAACGAGGGTTTTTTCAACCATTTCTTCCACTCCTACTAAAGTTAAGTCGTCACCCAGAGTGAAGTTTAGATTTGTGGAGGAGGATCCTATGCATTTATTGTGATTCCTGTGTCTTGTCTCGTCAGCTCCCTTGCGAGGGCATGTTTGTTGATTTTGAGCGGCGTTTGTTGTTTCCCCCCCAAAGACAGTGACCCACTTGCTGGATTTTTTTGGTCAGAGGTTTGTTGAGACAAACCCTTCCTCTGCTGATAGAGTGTGGTCCTGAAAATAAAATTGTTCTTCAAAAGGGTAGGGGTGGGCTAGAGTTGAGCCGTGTTTGAAGGGAGCCCAGTCTATGTTGGTTTGGGCGGGAAGGGGTGAACCAAGGCCTTGAAGGGGTGGGGATAATTTTTTTTTATCAAGAGATGGGGAAAAAGGGAAGCTAGGTATCGCGGGGTTGGGTATGGACCAGGAAAAGTTTGAAGGGGAGAAGGTGAGGGGAAGACTGCAGTGTAAAGGGAAGGTAGGGTCTGCGACAGGGATGGAGGATGGGAGCTTAGGCACGGTTTGGGTGGGGATGGCCGAGATTTGTGGAGCGATTACCTTGAAAGTTCCTGCGCCTCCTAGACAAGAGAGGTCAACTTGTGCCTGTCCTAGAAAATTCCCGGAGATTCCTGAAGGTTGTGATAAAAGGTCCTCCTATGAAACCGGTGGTAAAAACCCATCTAACTGCTCTGTGAAGGTTTGGTCTTGATTGCCAACTGTCAAATGCCAGGGTAGCGATTCTCCAGGATCGGGAGAATAGTCCACCACGTCATCATAACCGACCATTTTGGATTAGTAGCTGAGAAAAATGAACCCAAGAGTTTCCTTTCTTCAGTCCTCCGCTGGAGTTATCCAAGAATCGAGAAGAGGAGCAGGGACCTCGATTGTTATGACCTTCGATTATCTTTTGTGCTTTGAAAAAGGTTGAGGGTATCAATCATGTGACTTGAAGTGAGTCCAAAGGTACTATCGCAGGGGGTGGGTGCGCAAATGAGTAATCCTTGTCAGTGGGGGAGAGAGGCTAGGTGGGATGGGAGGCTCGTGACCGCAGTAGGCAGCTCACGGGCCTCCAGAGTTGTTGGGCTGCAGAGCTCCATTCTCGACCCCTCGTTAGTAGAAAATTGGCTGATCATTCATCATTTTTTAGACAATTGCTCGAGATATGCATAACTTATGGTTCATTAATACCTTTTGACATTTATTATCATTATTGTTAATGTTGATATTTTGGGTATATATTTGATATCTACTTGTGACACAATAACGTTTTCAAAAGAGTAGCTATCTATTTTTCCATTATCTATACATTACTAAATATGTTACTAAATTTGTGACTACAAGCTAATGGTGGTCTCTTATGACATGTTAGTGGCAATCAAAATCGAAAAAGTAGGTATCCCTTGAATTGGAGGGATATTCTAAGTTACTTGCACTAAGTAGATGAAATGTAAAAAATTATCCTGATTTTCCATCGGCTCTCTTCCTCTCAACCTACCCAAACCAAGAAATGTACCCCGTCATTTCTCTCATTCCATCGAGAATCCCATTTGTTTATCAATGTCTCTCTAGTGTAGGTAACCAGGAATATCACTATTGAGAAACTCAAGGAAGCTCACTGCTAGGAAAAATACCAATTGGACAAATTTGTCTTGGTATTACACAATAAGACACAACTGACAATTCCAATTGCACAAATTTGTCTTCCAATTCCAAGAAGACACAACCAAAAAATCCAATTCCACTTGGACAAATTTGTCTTCCAATTCTTCGCACAATTGTCTTGCAATAGCACAAAATTGTCTATGAATTAAACAACAAGACTAAAATAAAAAAAAATATGTCTATGTGTGTTATTTGTGTATGCAGATGTTGGGCGTGGAAATTTTGGGCTTGAGATAGATGAGGTAGAGGAGTGTGATTGACACATAAATCTTCTCAACAAGAATGCACACACGTTCCTAGAATGTGTGATCACTAAAGCGTGTGTGTGTTCTAGGAACACACTAAAATGCTTGTGCATTCTAGGAATGCGCACACATTCTTGCTGGGCATAGATGAACGAGAATCAAAATAATTTCAAGTCATAGGAGAGTGTGCATGCTCTTAATGCAACAAATATGACATTTATTATATAACAAACATGTTTATGAATAAATATCTAGAGGGGTTTGGGGACAACTAGGACCTAAGGGCTTAGAATTGAAACTGTTTTGAAGCATAGAGCAATTTTTAGAGCACCAAGATGTGGGTGAGGTGGGTGCAAGGGTTGTGGGGCCTTTAACAAGAGGTATATGCATAGTTCACTTAGGGATCGAGTATGGAGGGGGTTAATGGTTGAGTATAGTTTATGCCTAGGATTATATGGAGCTAGAGGGGTCTAGGTCATGGTCTAGGTCATTATCTAAGTCTAGATCTATCTCTATGTTGTGGCCTAGGTCATGGTCTAGGTATATCTCTAAGTATATGTCATGGGGTACATCATGGTCATCGTATAGGTCTAGGTCATGGTATAGGTCTTGCCATGTCTAAGTATTGCTATGTTTATGTCTAGGTTTAGGTATTGACATGTCTAGGTCAAGGCCATTTATTTCCTTGCGATGTGTAGAGGGGGAGTGGAGAGAGAGGCATAAAGAGAGTGTGAGAGGGGGAGAGGGGAATATAAATAGAGTGTGCGAGATTGAGGGAGAGAGAGAGAGAGAGAGAAGGGGGGTTAGATAGAAGAAAAGAGATAAATGTGGGGAGAGTGGGGGAGAGAGAGGGAGGGGAACACATGGAGCGAGAGAGCGAGGGTTAGATGAAAAAGGTAAAGAGAGAAGGGGGTAGAGCTGGATTTTTTGAGAGTGTGAGAAGGTGGGAGAGGAATACCAAGAGGGGGGGGTATAGAGAGAGAGGTGGGAGAGAGAAAGAGGAGAGATAGTGGGAGGGAGGGAGGGAGGAGGGGGGTAGAGAGAGAGAGTGTGAGAGTACATATAGATAAGTGTTATGTCATACATAATATAGGGCATGTTGAACATTGATTGTGAAATAAGGATAAGTATTCCATATAAAGAATATCGAATATACTAAAAGGTTATTCTTATATGAAAATAAAAAACCACAATCAATGTACCGTAATCATCATTAAACCATATGAAATCATTATTAAACCATAGGTGAACAGTAATATCCACAAATATCATTATTAAACAAGAGGTATATTCATACTGCACTTAGGGCTTGGGTGTGGAGGGGGTTAAAGGTAGAGTATAGGTTATGCCTAGGCTTAGATGGATCTAGGGGGGTCTAGGTCATGGTCTAGGTTTAGTTCATGGTCTAGGTCATGGTCATGTTCATATAAGTACTCGTATAACTACTCCAATGGAATAAGAAGAAAAACTTAACACTCACCTTACATGTGAGGATACATTTCTCTGTTGCACATATCCTTTATTCATTGTGATCCTTGCCTCACCTTTAGAAGACGTTTGGATTTCTTCGACGTCTACGAATGAAATAATAAAACAAAACACACTCATATTTATGGTAAAATATTTTATCAAGAAATAAAAAAATTATGGCACCTACCTACCTCCACCACCTAGAGAACCAACACTATATTCTCATTTCTTCTTGATTGTACTTCTCCTCTCTTTCTCTCAGAACAAATAACCAACGCTCTTATCTCCTCTTCTCTCTGTCATTTTCTTCTCTATGCTCTGCCCTATTTTATTTAAAGTCCTTCTATCACCCACTCGCCAGACTTCAAATTCGTTTAATTTTGATTTTAGGAACAAAATTTTCTGTCCCACGCTCCAAGTCCCATCCCTACCATTTTTCATTTTTAACAACACCATTGGCACACACCTCGATATTTTGTGCCTTTCCTTACCTTGACTTCCCATGTCATGCAATGCCATGCCTTGCTTGACTTGACTTGATCCAGATTTTATGAGCAGAATGAAATGAATACAGATTATTAATAGGTTCTTAACAAAAAATAACAAAGATATAGTAAAACTGGTTTTCTATTCAATAACGAAATAAGTTGAAACTGTAAAATGCAGCGGAAACAAGCTTGCTGGAATGGTGGCGACTTATCTCTAAGAAGAGATGTGACGGCTGCGCTCATTCGCATGAAGATGATTACAATGAGCCTCTGAAGGAATTTTTACAATAAGCAGGAATGTCAAAAACCCTAGACATCCAAAAACCTAACCCTAAGAGATGAAGCGCCAAAAGTCATGTGGGCCCCGTTTGGGTAAGTTACTACATCAACTTCCCGAGGTCGTAACTTTTGCATACGATCTCCGTTTTAGGTGTGTGATAGCCCATTGGAAAGGTATCATCGAGGAGATTCATTTTAGGAGAAATATCAAAGGAACTTACAAATTCAAACCTATGTTCCCAGAAAACATCATTTAGGGCTTCAAAATGGCCCCAGAAGTTAAAAACTGTTAAAAATAATAATTTTCCAAAATTACCAGAAAACTGTTTTGAGCCAATTGGAAAAGGTGGGTGGCCACCGATATCCACCTGGATCAATCCTCCCTCCTTAGGAAGAATGGTCTCCATTGCGTTTAGGTCCCCCATCAGATGAGGAAATTTCTGCTGAATTTGGCCCCGGGTGAGACACTTGCCTTGGTGCAGGAGTTGCCCTGCTTTGATGACTCGATAAAGTTGGATCCTTTGTTGTCGAGTGCCCTTTATATGTGTGTCCACAATCTGATCATTGGATTCCTGTTGTATGCAGTTAGGGTTGAGCTCAGTTGGTATCAATTGTTATGCTACTCCTGAGGTGTACAATAATGGTGGGAAATAAGGGCGAAGGAGATCCATGTTAAACATTGGGTGTAGGCCAAGGAGAGGAGGAATGTTGAGATGAAAATCATTATCCCCCATGGCCTTGGTGATGGTGTACGACCCATAACGGGGTGGGTGGAGCTTTCGATGGGGTCCTGTAAGGCATTCTTTCTGCAAGTGAAACCAAACTTTGTCCTCCACTTGAAACTTATGTGGTACTCGATGTTGATCATGGCGTTGTTTGTACTCTTCATTGGACTTCTGTAGGATATCCTAAACCTATTGGTGAATGTGCTAGATTCACTCAATGAAATGGGTGGCTTTTTTAGCTTTAGTTGAAGCAGGAGATGAGTCGGTTGAGGTGACTACAAGGGGAATTGCAACATCTATGGGACCCAATGGTTGGAATCCCAACCCCACCTGAAAGGGGCTATGGCCGGTTGAGCTATGCAGGGCTCAGTTGTAGCTATGCTAGACATAGGGAAGACTCTCATCCCATGTGCGAGGGTGCTGTGAATTATACATGTGAAGGATATGCACAATCATTCGATTTATGACCTCAGTTTGGTCATCTGTCTGAGGGTGGAAGGTCGTGGATTTGGTGAGCTTGGTGTCTAGTAGTGACTAGAGGCTCGACCAGAATGTGATGAGAAATTGAATGTCATGATCTGAGAAAATGGTTTGTGGGATTCCAAAATGTACCCAGATTCATTCAAAGAAGAGCTTGGTAGTGGCCTCTGCTGTGATGTTCTTTTTGCAGGCAACCAAAATCACCATCTTAGAAAATCGATCAACAACCACAAAAACACAGTCATTTCCTTGCTTGGTGGATGGGAGGCCCAACATATAGTCCATTGAGATGGATTCCCATGGCCTGTCAGGAGTAGGAAGAGGGGTGTACATGCCCTATTTCTTAGTGGTCGGTTTGGCAATCACATAGGCAATGCAAGACCTGATATACTTGTTGACCTCTTGTCGAAGTTTCGACCAGTATAAATGTTTATGTAGCATCACCACTGTCTTTTCGACGCCGAAGTGTCCTACCACCTAACTATAGTGGGCTTCCCAAATTAGCTTCGCTTGCTCTCTTGATGGAACACAGATATGGCCCATACGACACAACAACCCATCCTGAATATGGAAATTATCGACAATTTCTTTTTCCCCCAACATTTGGTAGGTGGTGGTGAAGTCTGGGTATATCTTGTAGAGTTGGGGCCATCCAGAAGTCTCATGGCTGCAAGAGTCTAGCATTTGCAACTGGCGGTCTGCTGAGGCAATCAACGATGCGATTGGTGCTTCCTATTTTATACTTGATGTTGAGGTGGAATTGCTTGAAGTATGTGGACCACTTTTGATGGCGGTCATTCTACAATTTTCCTTTTGTCTGCATGAACTGCAATGGATTATGATCAGTGTGGATGATTGTCTCCTTCCCAAGAATGTAGTGTCTCCACTGGCGGCAGGCTTGCACAATGGAGTACATTTCTTTTCCGTAAGTAGGGTACTTATAGACAACATCTGATAGTGTCTCACTATGATAAGCCATGGGGTGGTCATGCTGAGTGAGAACGACACCCACAGCATAATCGGAAGCATCTGTCTCGATCTCAAAGGGTTGTTGCAGGTCTAGGAGTGAAAGTGTTGGGGATGAGCACAAGCGCTTCTTCAAATCATCGAACGCTTGTTTTTGGGACCTCCCCCACGCAAATTTCTACTTACCACCACCCCTGTTTATTTGGCTGAGGGCCCATGAAATATGGGAGAATCCCAACACAAACCTGCGGTAGAAATTGGCAAGGCCCAAGAAGCTCTGAAGCTCGGTGAGTGTGGTTGGGGATGGCTAGTAATGGATGACTTGGATCTTGGCTAGATCCACATATACGCCATGCTGATCAATGATGTATCCCAGGTAATGGACCCTTCCCATGCCGAAGGAGCATTTTTCCAAGTTGGCATATAGCTTGTGCTGTCGCAGGGTGTGCAGAACCTGCTGAATATGTTGCAAGTGTTCAGCCCAAGTCTTGCTGTAAATGAGAATGTAATCAAGATACACCACTACAAAATTATTGGTGAATGGTCACAGGATATCATCCATCAACATCGTGAAAGTGGTTGGCGCATTTGTCAAACCAAAGGGCATGACCAACCATTCAAAAAGGCCTTCCTTTGACTTGAAGGCGGTATTCCATACATCTGTCTATTCTATCGGGACCTGGTGGTAGCCAGACTTCAGATAAATCTTACTAAAGTATTTGTCCCCAGAGAGTTGATCAAGGAGGTCGTCGATTCGAAGAATCGGGTATCGATTTCTGACTTTGATTTTATTCAGAGCCCGGTAATCAATGCAGAGTTGCTAGGTTCCATCTTTCTTCTGTACCAACATGATTAGGCTCCCACAAGGTGATGATGTAGGATAGATGTGCCCTTTGTGGAGAAGCTCTTGGATCTATTTCTTTATCTCCTCATTCTCTAACAAAGAGCAACGATAGATTGACCCATTGGGAAGCAGTGCGTCGGGGGTCAGATCGATGGGGTGCTTGACTTGGTTGTGAAAAGGTACCCCGGTAGGTGAGGAGAAGATATCTGAGTATTCTTCCACGACCTTGCTTACTTGCTTCTGCTATGTGGAGAGGTCGGCCGCAGAGACCCTGGATGTGTCTGTGATATTTCGCTTATTCTAAGAGTGAATCATGAAGAAGACAAACTTCCCCATATGAGAGATGACCTTCCTGCATTGCTTAGCAGAGATCAAGGAAATAACACTGGGTGGGACTGCCTCGGGTATCTTGTACAATTTCCTATTCAAAGTAATAATAGCACTACGAGGCCTAGACTCATATACAGCATGACATTTCCATAAATAAGGTTGGCCCAAAATAACATCACAAACTTTGAGCGGAGAAACATCACACAATACCTCATCTTTGAAGCGCTTGATGTCGTATGACAGTTGACACTGTTGGCTGATGCAAAGATCGCTTCCTTGGCAGATCCATCTAATGGTGTAGGGTTGTGGGTTTGACATTGTCGGTAGGGCCAGCCGCTTGATGACCTCTGCTGAGATGAGGTTCTTCTGGCCACTACTATCAATGATGAAGTGCAGTGGGGTTCCTTTTACCCACATCTGTGAATGGAAGAGGTGCTCTCCTTCTTCTGGCTCATCTGGTTCACCAGGCTGGAGCTTGGTGGTAGCAATGGTGGCACTGGGTTTCACATCAATGATCCATATTCCCCTTTCTGGTTCTATCTCAGAGTCAAAATCCACATCTAATTTAGAGGCATTCACTTCGGCCACCAATGACTGCTTTGAGCAGCAGTCAGCAGTGTTATGCTAAGGGCTCTTATGGAAGTCGCACCACTTCTCGATATCTTTCTTTGTCTTTTTGGTGTCCTTATTTTCTTGTGACTTGGACTGGTTGTCTTGATACTGTCCATATTTTCTATGTCCTTTTTTATGTGGGTTGGTTTCCCCCTTTACTGGCTTTTGTTGTGAGGGGTTCCCAGGCCCAAATTGCCGCGTCTTTTGTTTGAGCTTCTGCTCGATTTGGATGACATATCGGTAGGCCACGCCCAAGGATGAGATGTCTAGAAATTCCATTTGGGTCTAGATGTATCTATGTAGATCACCACGATACTTGATCACCATATTTCTCTCTGAATCTTTGATACCTAGCTTGGTGCACAAGGTATGGAAGATATTTGTGAAATCTAGCACTGCTTGGTCTCTTTCTTGCCGCAGTGTAGTCCATTTGGTATACAGGTCGTCATAAATTCTGATAGGGTAGTATTGTTCCTTAATATCATCCCTGAAGGATTCCTAGGTGGCCTTGACTATAAATAATTATGGTTCCTTGGTTTCCTTTTGCTCACATAAAGTTTCCCACCAACCTTTGACATGGGGAACGGCTTTGAGGAGCGCAAAAGTAATATTTTCTTTATTCGAAAAGTTATGGACAAAAAAATACCCTTCTAGTAGATTCAACCATTTGTCTACAACATCTGTATCTATATGGCATTTAAATATAGGAATATCAAAGTTTATTTGTACCTTGAAGGGGGCGACACCTCCTCTCGAAGAAGATGCATCGCTTGTTGGTAGTCGTCGAAGGATTTGCGCGAAACTATCCATCATCTCGCTCTTCTGTTGCATGAGGGATTCCTCAATCAACAGTTTGAAAGGATCTCCTATCCCGTCATCTTTATTTTCTCCTACCATGAGAGGTCGCTTGGGCGTGTGAGATCTTTTGTCCTCAAGAGAAACAAGCTCGAGACCCAACTCTTTGTACTCCGACCTCATTGGGGACATGTATTAAGACGACAAGGAGCATACAACTTTGATACCACTGATCTAGAAGAACGAAATGACTATAGATTATTAATAGCTGCTTAACACAAAAAAACAAAGATACAATAAAACTGGGTTTCTATTCAATACCGAAATAAGCTGAAACTGTAAAATGCAGCGGAAACAAGCTTGCTGGAATGGTGGCGGCTTATCTCTGATAAGAGATGTGACGACTGTGCTCATTCACAAGAAGATGATTACAATGAGGCTCTGAAGGCCTTTTTACAATAAGTAGGAATGTCAAAAACCCTAGACATCCAAAAACCTAACCCTAGGAGATGAAGCGCCAAAAATCATGTGGAACTCGTTTGGGTAAGTTAGTACATCAACTTCCCGGTGTCGTAACTTTTGCATACGATCTCCGTTTTAGGTGTATGATAGCCCGTTGGAAAGGTATCATCGAGGAGATTCATTTTAGGCACAATATCAAAATAAATTACATATTTCAAACCTATTTTCCCAAAAAAACATCATTTAGGGCCTTAAAATGGCCCCGGAAGTTAAAAACTGCTAAAAATAGTAAATTTCCAAAATTGTTAGAAAACTATTTTGAGCTAGTTGGAAAACGTGGGTGGTTGATGGCCACCAATATCCACCTAGATCAATTTTCATACCATTCCATGCCATGAATTCCCTTTGAGGTATAATGGGTTGATGAGTGTGCTTGGCACATAAAAATTCCCAGTAGTAACACGTGTGCGTTCCTAGAACGATCACACGTTAAAAGCGCATGTGCATTCTAGAAACGCACACATGTTCATGCAAGGAAAGGATGAGCACCCAAACTAAGGGGTTAGGATTGAAATTTTTTTAAAGCATGGAGAAATGGTTAGAGCACTAAGATTTGGGTGCAAGGGTTGTGGGCCCTTTAACAAGAGGTATATGCATAGTGCACTTAGGGCTTGAGTGTAAAGGGGGTTAAGGGTTGAGTATAGGTTATTCATAGGCTTATATGGAGCTAAGGGGGTCTATTTCATGGTCTAGGTAAATCTCTATTTCATGTTCTAGGTCATGGTCATGTACATTCTCATGGTATAGGTCTAGGTCATGGTCTAGATCTAGCTCTAGGTCTATGTCGTGGTCTAGGTCATGATCTAGGTATAAATCTAGGTCTATGTCATGGACTACATAATGGTCATCATATAGGTCTAGGTCATGGTCTATGCTCTTGGTCTAGGTCTAGGTCTTGCCATGCCTTTCCATGTTTAGGTATTTTTATGTCTAGGTCTAGGTCTAGGTCTTGATGTGTCTAGGTCAAGGCCATTTCTTTCCTTGTGATGTACCAAACTATATATAATGTGTGAGAGTTTGAGAGGGAGG
>ML780313.1:926725-942472 GCA_009831015.1 Picea engelmannii | reverse complement strand
ATAAGGGGAGGGCGGGAATGATCCAACAAGAGTAGAAGAGAGATTGAGAGTGAGATGGAGAGATAGAGGGATAAGGTAGAGAGAGAGGGAGGAAGGAAATAAGGGGAGGAAGGGAGAGAGCCAAGAAGAGCAGAAGATAGGTCAATATTTAGATGGATAGAGATAGAGAGGGATGTAGAATGAGAAAGAGAGAAAGAGGGGCAAAGAGAAAGAGTGAGAGTGTTACACATCAAATTTACTCATTTCGATGGTGTCGCAAGTGTCTTCATTACAAGTGTCGCAGGTGTCATCTTTTGCTCACAAGTGTCACAAGTGTCGGGAAGCCATGATGCCTATGTTGTGCCTATAAAGACATGAGAACACTTGACACTCATCAAATACTTGATTTGGAAGAGGAGGAATGGTCAACTAGGCTCATGAACTTCTTGCCACCTGAAAGAACCAAAAACTAACCTTTTTAGAGGAGAGCGCCCCCATATACCTCCTTCAGGAGCGCTGGCGCCCCCCTTACACTGCCTGGAAGCACTATAGTGCTCTGACAACCCCTCTAAGGGAGCGTTGATGAGTCTAACAACACTGGTGCCCCCCTAAAGCCTATTGGGGAGCGTTATAGCACCCAGATGCCCCTTTTGAGGGAGTGCTGCCTATTCTGGGCAGCAGTTGGTATGTTGAGGAGAATGGGGGAAAGATCTCTTCTATCCCTGGAGGTAGTTGGATTTGAATCCCTAGTTAGACCATGATCTTAGGGGAGATCCTTAACTGCAGGAGGAAAATCCTCAACTCACTCCAAATATATCTCAAGTGGTTGGGCCTCTCCAAGGCTATATAAGCAGGGTTTCTTATGGTGAAGGGGGGGAAGGATTGGAAGCAAGAAACCTATGATCTCATAGGAAAGACACAACAGAGTGAAGAAAAATTGGTGAAACCATAATCATTCTGATCATGGATCTTTCAAGCAAGGGTTAGACAAAGAGGACTTGGCAGAACTGTCACATTCCAGCTACGGCTGTAAGTAACGTTCTTGTCCTCATAAATATGACATGCTTGGCCTGTTTCTTTCTAGTTTGTGCTTAATATTACATAAACTTGTCTCTAATAGGTAGGTCTATTTCAGACTAACATCAGTAGAGTAGGAAGTGGTTGTACTTTGTTTGTCTACAGGATTCATCGAGGAGTGAAAGATTGGAGCTCAACTCGAGTCATGCAAGGACAAACGTTGATTAAAGGTACTTCTCTTCTCCTTCCTCCTCACACACTAGTCCACCTATATCTAAAAGGAAGTCAGTGACCATGATAATCACTTTCTGTCTTAGAGTTAAGAGTCTAGCTCTTTGAGGAGATCTACCTGTCCGCAGGAGATTTTCCTTCAAGATAAATTGGCAACTCTGCTGGGGAAACGAATCGAAAATTTTCAGTTTGATCTTCCTCATAAAACTTGCCTTAACTTTGGTTGTTTCTAGACCTTGCTCGACCCCTATGTTTGATCTCATATGCTGGTGGCTCCTTACCCCATCACACTCAGCCTGATTGACAAACTTTGACTGGAATTTTGGGTTTTTGGACACTTTTATGAACTTTTTTAAGCCTGGCTCCCCTGTGCCCATGTCAGCAGAGTTCCAGCACCTTGTAGAAGTGTTAGACAGAGTGCTATAAGGCTCTAGTGCCCCTTACACTAGAGCGCCAAGCCTCTTTTGGCAAAAACCTTGCCATAATTTCTTTTTTTAAGGTCCAATCTCTGTGTTTCACTTGCTGAACCTCTCTATGAGTCAATGCTTCTTCTTATTGAACTTTGACACCCTTCCTTTCAAGGATAAACACCTTGTTGTTCGGATTTTGTGGCCTCCTTCATTATTTTTGAGTTTTTCTATTGTTGGGAGTTTGAAATCAATCCACTGTTTTTCTTTTTTTTTCTCCCCTATCCGACTGAAGCGGGAACTCTGGTGAAGGGCATTAAAAATCTATGAATCATGTCACTTGGTTTTGAGGTCATTGTTCTTAAACATCTTTCTTTTGTGTAAAATTTTTGATTGTCTTTGTTATCTTTTGTTTTCTTTTCTTGCTTCTTGTTTTCAATCATAGCAAGAGGGTGTGTTGTTTGTATGAACCTGCTTATGTCTGTCCGAGCCTCCTTGGTCTGAAAGGATAATCGGTAGGAGAAGTTTCGTGTTGAATTAATCATTATTTGTATACAAACAATAAAAAAGTACATCTTAGTGATTGATTTGTATATTAGAAGGCATTTCTGAAAAGCTTAGCGTTACATTGGATTTGATTGAGGAAAAAATCATTTGAGGACATTCCTTATTAAGTGTTTGATAGTGAAAACAACTTTCTCTCCCTCTCTTAAATAGACATTCATCGAAAATAAACGACGGCTTATCATCTTTCATGCATTTTTGAGAATTGAGTCATCATTCCATCAGTTTCACTTTCGTACACCCTCTAAGTAAACAACAACCACTAAAATCAATGCTTAACTAAATTTATCAGACTTTTTACATCTTCTTTAGCAAACCTACATTAGTTTAAGGTGTAGGGCTTTGGAATAGGTTGAAAGGATAAATTTCCAAAGCTATCAAACAAACTTAGTATCTTGCGGTAGGGAGAGTCAAATCCAATTGTTGTATTGGCTTTCTGGGATCCCCCTCTCACACAGGGGTTACACACGAGGTCGCATTCGGGTGAGTTACGGAGATTATCCCTCCATGGACCAACCGTTTGTAGTGGTCGGATCGTATATTGGGGGTCACTGGAAGGTATACCCACGATTATGTGTGGGAGCCTTTCAAGTTGATTTCAGACTTTTTATCTTGCCCATACATTTCGACTGGACTGTTGACTATACCCACCCAGGGGCTGACTACGAGTTGGTGACCTTAGTATCCACAATCTTTAGGGTCTCACACAAGGTGACAGTGAAGGGAAGTCTCATTGTACCTAGAACAGACATTGGTCAAACTCACTCGGGCTCCTTGGAGGGTAAATCCACAATTACTGTGTGGAAGATTTCACCAAGGCGTAAGTCCATTAAGCAGGTCGCCAACGTAACTGATCCACCCGCTCTATCTCCGCTCCTTCCTATTTTGATCTTGCGACGTTGGATTTCATCACCAACTAGTGGTTTCATCGTAGGAAGGTTTGTTTGGTTGATTGCTTCTCAGATTCATAGCGTGTGTTGTTTTTTTTACTCAGTGGCCCTTAGGTTGAGTCAGTTTTAATGGCATTGAATCCTAAAAGTAACAATGGAGGAACCCCTTCTCCTAGGGAACCTTATACCTTTCCTTCATTTGGAAACTTTGGTCCTCCATATGTTTCCACACTAAGTCTTCCAGGACTCACCATCGGATTACCAGTTTGGTTGTTCCCCACTCCGGTAATACTGAATCCTTCCAATGTTTCAGCTGCACCTAATACTTTAGATGTCATTACACCACCCACACATCAACCTCGTGTTGACTTTTCACCTTCTTCATCCATGAAGTCTCCTTCCATTTCTTCTTCTTCGCCTAGTGAAATCTCTAAAGCAAGTAGGCAGGTTGATCAAAAGAAGAAGAAATAGATAGAGAAGAAGACGAAGAGTTTGAAAAGGACCAAGGCCCCAACAACATCAGATGTTGGCTCTAAGCAACCCATTACTGTTAATAGTACTGGGAGTGTTGATGAGGTCAACAAGATTAAAATGAAGAATCTGAAACCCAAATTCCCTTGCAGCCTTTGTAAGGGTGACCACTTTTTGAGGGATTGCCCCGGTCTTATCAAGGTATTAGAAATGTGGTCCTCCATGTCATCGGCCTCTGCTGGACATGTCGATGATACACCATTAACTAGTGACATTAAGGTTGGTAAGAAGAAGAAAACTGTCAAGTTCCCTTGCATGTTATGTAAAGGTGATCATTACTCTCACCTTTGTCCTCGTATGGACGAGGCTTCTTCTCTTTTGGAAAAACTTCAACTTCCAAAAGGTTATCGTAATCTTTCCCTCGACCTATCATTAGTCGACGGTCTGGTCAATTCGGTTCCATCCCTAGTCAGTCTGGTTGATTAAGTGGTTAATCTAGTTTCCTCCTTGATTGAACCACAAACCCAAGTAATTGATCCAGTTCCGTCATCGATCAGCCCCACTCTTCATCAAAAGAGTGTAACCCAAGTGATCAATCCTTTTTCATCCTCGGTCGATCCCACTCTCCCATTAGAGGGTGACACCAAACCGGTCAATCTGTTTCCACCCGTCGGCCCCATTCTTCCCTTGGAGAATGACACTCAAGTGGTTGATCCGATTCTGTCATCGGTCGATCCCACTCTTCCTTTGACGAGTGCCAAAGTGGTTGATCCAGTCCTTTCCTCGGTCAGTCCCACTCTTCCTCTGAAGAGTGTCAAAGTGGTTGCTCCAGTTACATCCTCAGTCAATCCCACTCTTCCTTTGAAGAGTGCCGAAGTGGTCAATCCAAGTCCACCTTTGGTCGATCTGATCCAATCATTGGTCGATCCTACTCTCCCTCTCAAGAGTAAACTAGATACTGCCCACATTTTTCTCATTGATACAGACTCTATTGTGTCAGGGGGAATTCTGCCTTCTCTCGTGAAACCCACTCCAAGTAATGAGGCCATCCTTTTTGATTGGGGTGTGCTAACTGGACCTCGTCTTCCCTCTCACATTCCTTTCCAGATTACAGTACAGGTTTGTGGTCGGGACGTTCCTCAAATGCTGATAGATGAAGGTGCATCCGTTAGTATTTTTTCCTTGGTTGCTTGGCATGCTTTGGGTTGTCCTCAGCTTGCGTCGGTTACGCAGAATCTGTTAGCTTTTAACAGAAGAACCAGTCAACCTTTAGGGACCCTTCCTTAGTTTCCCGTACATTTGGGAGGGAAAACTGTCTTTATTAATTTCATTGTAGTCCGAGACCCCTTGGATTTCGCTTTACTCCTTGGGTGGGATTATGTCTATGCCATGAAAGCTATTGTATCCACTCTTTTTCATGTGATATCATTCCCTCACGATGGAAGAATTGTGACTATTGATCAACTTTCATTCATCAGTCTTGATTGGATTACCTCCCTGAATGGTTCTTATATGCATACAGTATCTCCCTCGCCGCATGTCAATTATGTGGCGTTGTCTCCCATGACTTCAACCTCTGATGATTTGGATCCGATAGTTGACATGGTGATTTATTCGGTAGGGTTATTGGAGCCTAATCTCCTTACCCCTATCATGACCCTCGACATGTGTTCCTTCTAGAGTGATTATCTTCCATCCAGTGAAGATCTCTTGGAAGCCATGACCGAGTCTTGTCCTTTGACATGGTGTCCTTCCAGAGCATTATCCTCTTGGAAGCCATGATCAAGAAGCAGCTACGAGCATAGTTTCTCTTCTCTGTAGCAAGCTCGTTAAAAAATGAAATAGAGGGCACGAGCATAGTTTCTCCTCTCTATAACAAGATTGTTAAAAAATGAAACATAGGCTTTGAGCATAGTTTTCTTCCCTGTAGCAAGCTCGTTAAAAAATGAAACAACAATTTGGCGATCGAACTTGGAACCTTGAGCATAGTTATTTTCCTGTGTCAAGCTCATTAAAAAATGAAACAATTGCCTCTCCCTTCAAGTTGAGTCTTCCGCCAGATCTCATAGATGTTGAGTCGAGTCTTTCGTTAGGTCTCGTTCTTTGAACCTTCATTTCATCCACCTGTATCCTTTTTCTCCATCTAGCACAGAAATTGGTGACGACCTCAAAGTTAGTGAATGAATTAAAGCTTGGGGGGGCATGTCTCCAGCCTGTGATGATCATTCTGGAGTCAAGCCACTAGCTTTTCAAGCTGGGGGCATACCGAGCTTAGTCTTTGTTCTTTCTCGTGCTCGTAAATACATGATAATGCATCCGAGTAAACCTTTATCTCTTTTTTGGACCTGTATGGATACACGAAAAAGGAACCCCCCTGGAGTCTTCTTTAAGCTCTTTTTAGACTCTCTAAACATGAAAAGATTGTTGAGTGATCTTGCTTCCTTTCTCACTCATTAAAAGGTTTGAAAGGGCGTCTTTCGAGTGATAATTTATCTCTTTTTCAGCCTTGCGAGACTAACATTATGAAAAAGGACAACATTGGAGTCATCTTTAAGTTCTTTTCAGACTCTCTAAACATGAAAAGATTACCGAGCACCTTGTTCTGTTCATGCTCTTTAAAGTATTTGAAGAAAACGTTTGTTGAGCGATAGTTTATCTCTTTTTCGGTCTCATCAGACTACTCTACGAAAAAGGAATCGAGAGAGTTCTCTTTTAAGTGTTTTTCCAGACTCTATAATCATGAAAAACCTTCGAGTTTTCTGTCTTTGGACTCGTTAAAACAAGCATCGATAGGCCCATACGGGATCGAACCCTTACTTCTTCCAGTTCGTTAAACAAAGGAAGAGGATCTTACCAAAGGTGAGTTATATCGAGCATGTGTTACCCTCCTCGAGCTCATTAAATTAAAAAGAGGTACTCATCTATCTGGATGGGGGAAAAAATTGAAAGAAGCAAGCCAAGCAGTTTTTTTTGAGAACATTATCAGTAACTCTTAGAGTCGCCCTTGAACACGACACTTTTTCTTTGCGCACATATTAATCCACTGAACCTCTGCACAGAGCCAATCCTTTGAGTTTCTTTTACTCCCTTGGGTCACCTGACGTAAGTCACAACACCCATTGCATCATCAAGTTTTGGTCTATGTCAAGTATCTGCTGTTGTTCCTCAGTGTTCAAGGGAAGTATCCACCTTCAAGAGTCAGCCATTACAAATATCTTGCCTCAATACCCATGTCAGTCCATGTTCATTTGATATAACAAATACATATTTGTATTTATTTCGTGTCATTGATGGGGGATACATTAAGGCCCTCCTTCGACGAGTCTATTCCTGTCGACTTCAACACACTATCCAGGAACTAGATTTAGAAACCAATTAGTACTTTGGGACCTGCATGCCTCAATGGCAGGCCTCCTCATGTTCGACAGTGGGTTTACATCATTGACCTCTGATCGGATGATTCCACAGATGTTCGACTTCATCTCATCTATTCACATTCATTGGAATGTACTAGGGTACCTTGGGAATCATTGACATCAATGGTGATTTCCCTCGTGCTTGTTAACGGTTTACATCATTGACCGGTAATCAAGTGGTTTCTGCCATGTTCGACATCAAGACATATATTCACGTGGTTAGATTCATACTACATCAGGATTGGTAAGAAGACCCCAAGTTGAGTGATCACTCTGATATATACTTTCCCCAGGTTGCGATGGAATTTCTCTTGAACAAATGAAACATATACTATTACATAGATCCACTTTGTATTGGTCATGACTATGTCTTGTCATCTCGTAGATCCACTGTGTATTCTTTGTGGCTACGATCAGGTCAGGTCATGGGCGTATAGATTCACAGTGTATTTTCAGTGGCTATACCTTTTTATCAATACGATTATGGATCCGCAGTGTATTTTATGGCAGCCATATCTTGCAAGTCCCTATCACTCAAGCATAAGTATGCGTGCCTTGGGTTTGAAACATGTCCTAATGTTTGTTGGATGTTTGTGTGCAGTTTCTGTCAGGTTCTCTACGTCTATACCGTTGTTTGAAAGTCTACAAATCATTTCAGTTATCAGTTCTCACCTTATAACTTCATACTTTGGGGGGCAATCTGTTACACATCAAATTTACTCACTTTGATGGTGTCGCAAGTGTCATCATTACAAGTGTCACAGGTGTCGTCTTTTGCTCACAAGTGTCACAAGTGCCGGGAAGCCATGATGCCTATGTCATGCCTATAATGGCATAAGGAGGACACTTGACACTCATCAAATACTTGATTTGGAAGAGGAGGAATGGTCAACTGGGCTCATGAACTTCTTGCCACCTGAAAGAACCAAAAAATGACTTTTTTAGAGGAGAGTGCCCCCCTATACCTCCTTCAGGAGCGTTGGCACCCCCCTTACACTGCTTGTAAGCACTATAGCACTCTGACAACCCCTCTAAGGGAGCACTGATGAGTCTAACAGTGATAGCACCCCCATAAAGCCTACTAGGGAGCGTTATAGTGCCTTGATGCCCCTTTTGAGGGAGCGTTGCCTATTCTGGGAAGCAATTGGTCTATTGAGGAGAATGGGGGAAAGATCTCTTCTATCCCTAGAGGAAATTGGATTCGAATCCCTAGTTAGACCATGATATTAGGGGAGATCCTTAACTGCAAGAGGAAAATCCTCAACTCACTCCAAAGATATCTCAAGTGGTTGGGCCTCTCCAAGGCTATATAAGCAGGGTTTCTTATGGTGAAGGGGGGGAAGGATTGGAAACAAGAAACCTATGTCTCATAGGAAAGACACAACAGAGTGAAGAACAATTGGCGAAGCCATCATCATTCTGATCGTGGATATTTTGAGCAAGGGTTAGACAAAGAGGACTTGGCAGAACTGTTGCATTCCATCTACAGCTGTAAGTAACGTTCTTGTCCTCATCAATATGACATGCTTGGCCTGTTTCTTTCTAGTTTGTGCTTAATCTTACATAAACTTGTCTCTAATAGATAGGTCTATTTCGGACTGATATCAGTAGACTAGGAAGTGGGTGTACTTTGTTTGTCTACAGGATTCATCGAGGAGCGAAAGATTGGAGCTCAACTCAAGTCATGCAGGGAAAACGTCGATTAAAGGTACTTCTCTTCTCCTTCCTCCTCACACGCTAGTCCACCTAGATCTAAATGGAAGTCAGTGACCATGATAAGCACTTTATGTCTCAGAGTTAAGAGTCTATCTCTTTGAGGAGATCTACCTATCCGCAAGGAGATTTTCCTTCAACAGAGAGTGAGACTAAAAAAAAGAAGAGAGAGAGAGAGAAAGAGAATGGGAAGAGGAGGGGGAGAGAAAAGGAGAGAGAGAGAAGGAAGGGGGAAGAGAGAGAGAGAGAGGGGAGGGAAGGAGGGAAATAGATGGAGGGAGAGAGTGAAAGGGAGAGATTCAAAGAGGGGGATATATAGAGGGAGTGGATGTGAGAGTGTGAGGCATGATGAGGCAAGGTGTAGGTCTAGGTCTAGGTCTTGACATTCCTTTTCAGGTATAGGTCAAGGTAATTTCTTTCCTTACCATTCCTTGTCTTGAAATGTACCAAACTTGTTAGTGCAAGAGTGTGAGAGGGAGAGAGAGGAAGACAAAGAGGGGAGGTAGAGAGTGAGTGTGTTAGAGTGTGGAAGGGAGAGAGAAGAAGACATAGAGAGGGAATAGAAAGTGTGTGTGCAAGAGTGTGGGAGGGAGAGAGAGGAAGACAAAGAGGGGAGGTAGAGAGTGAGTGTGTTAGAGTGTGGGAGGGATAGACATGAATACATAGAGGGGGGGTATAAAGTGTGTGTGTGAGAGCGTGGGAGGGAGAGAGAGGAAGAAAAAGAGGGGAGGTATATTGTGAGTGTGTTAGAGTGTGGGAGGGAGAGAGAGAAAGACATAGAGGGGGGATATAAAGTGTGTGTGAGAGAGTGTGGGAGGGATAGAGAGAAAGGCATAGAAGGGAAATAGAGAGAGTGTGTGAGAGTGTGAGAGGGAGAGAGAGGAATATAGAGAGGGGGGTAGAGAGAGAGAGAGGTAAATGTAGGAGAGAGGAGTATATGTAGGAGAGATAGAGGAGATATAGTGGGAGGGAGTGGGAGAGAGAGAGGGAGGATGGGAGAGAGAGAGAGAATGTGAGATTGTGAGAGGGGAAGAGAGAAATACAAAGAGGAGGGGAAGAGAGAGAGTGTGAGAGGGAGGGAGAGGGAGACATAGAGGGGGGATAGAGAGAGGGATAGTGAGAGCAAGGGGAGTAGATAGGGAGACATAAAAGGGGGGGTAGATAGAGAGTGGGAGGAATAAGGGGATACAAAGGGAGATAGAGAGTGGGAGGAATAAGGGGATACAAAGGGAGATAGAGAGTGGGGATAGAGAGAAAAAGAGGGGCAGAGAGAGAGTGATATTGAGACTAAAAAAAAGGAGAGAGAGAAAGGGTGGGAGATAGCTGGAAGAGAGAGGGGGTGTAATAGGGGAGGGAGGGACAAAGGGGCAAAGGCAGAGAGACAAAGAGAGGGGGGGGGGGGGGGGNAGAGGGAGTGGTGTGAGAGTCTAAGGCATGTCAAGGAAAGTTATTTACATGCCTTCTGATGTCTAAGTCTCACCATGTATAGGTCTTACCATGCATATGAGTGTGAGGGAGAGAGAGGGAGACAAACAGGGGGGGTAGAGAGAGAGAGAGAGAGTGAGAGGGAGACATAGAGGGGGGGCATATGTACGAGAGAGAGAGAGGGACCAGTGAATGACAAAGAAACAATAACTTATAAGAGGGTGTGTACGCTCTTAAGAATGCGTGCACATTCCTATAGCGTGTGCACACTATTAAGAATGTGTGCATGCTATTTTGAATTCAAATTTTTTTGGGAAGGATTGACAACATGTATGTTGATTTGGTTGCCTCGGATTTAGGTTTGGGATGAAAAACCTAGTAGTTCAGTCTGCAAATTGATAAAAACCTCAATTTTTGTGAATACCTCTCTATATCTCTTTGTTTGACATTATTTTTCTATAGGATAAACAATTCAGTTGTTGAGAAAACTAAAAACGTAGATAGAGTCGGTCATGCAGATTACAAATACATAATTTACAAATAAATTAATATTGTTTACTATTTTTAAGATATTTTTATCTTTGCGTATATCAAAATCCTAGAATACATACCTCTCTTATTCCTGCTATAACTTTTTGTCAGCTTAACCATTTCTTGAATGAGTTATATGTGGCACTATAGGAGACCAAAATCTATGATCTAAAACAAAAAAAGTTTTTTGATCATGTCAAGACCCTCTTATCCTGCATGAACGAAAGGCGTTGTAATTTTAAGGGTATGTTGACTTTGATAATTTAAAAAAAATTATAAAATAAATATTATAAATTTACAAAAATACATGGCACAAGAAAAATAGGTTCTCTACAAGTATACAATTTTTTGGAACGAAATTTCATCATTAAGGTAATCAAAACCTGTACTAAGAAAAATAAATATATATATACATTATATTTTGTTGAAAAAATAAAATGTACCACTGTTAGAAAATATCAAATTTCACAAAGTTATTCACAATTTATATGAATAAAAGTTGTATATTCAGAAATCTAATTCAATTTCCTACGTTTCATCTTCTTACAACATATTCAAGTTCATTGTAAAAGTACCTTGAATAATCCCTCCAAGTTAACAAATTGTTGTTTTTCTAGGTTTGCATTACCACTGACGCGTCATGAGAGACCATCATTAGCTTGCACTCACCCATATATGGGAATTTAAATAATTTTTAACCTTTATCTCCAACATGTAGCAATAAATTATTTTTTAATAAGGACTATAGTTATAATGTGTACTTTAGAATCCACATAGATTATAACCTCTATCTGTTTCCAATGTGCTACATTCATTCAGGTTATGAACCTTTCGTATGTGAAAAAAATTTATATCTAATAAACTAGAGAGAATTTATCATAGAATATGGACATTATTTTATTCCAAGCCCTTATCCTATCCACACTATGGTGATCTTATTTTGCCTAAATTGTTTTGACCAAATAGCAACATGACATCTCAACGTGGTTATTGAAAACAACATTTTCTTAAAATCTTATTATTTCCACTACTTTAAAAATCTCTCCATATTATTAATACAATTTATCAATGTTGTAACTTTTAGAAGCCTATCATAATGAAGAACTTCAAACTATGATCCCCTCTCACTCTTTGAAAAATATAATCAATTGAGATTAAAAGTATCCTTCTTACTATTTTTCATTTTCTAGTTTTTGTTCTGATTCTAAACCACTAGCTTTAGGTTCCTTCCTAACTTAGAGGAGTGATTTAATAATACCAAAGCCATGAAAATCTTGTAGCTTGTTAAAGATATGAGTTGATTTCATGAAGGCCCTTTATATTGTCACTCTTGCTTATAAAAATGTATTAAGGTCCTTTTCTAATCTTTCATAAAATGAATTAGAAGAGGGGATGCAACAAGAATGATATAATAAATATGTCCTAAAAATAATCTGCATGCAAACTTATCATATAAATATTTTTCTTTCACCCTTTATACCACAAGATGCTTAGAAAAAAATAAAAAATTCCCAAGTACCTGAACATATATTGAATAGAAGAATAGTTTAATGAGGCCAAGATGTTAGGGATGGATTTTTGGCTTCTTCTATAACATTGTCTTTTAGAAAATTGAAAAAATATAAAATATGTTTAGGTAATCCATAATGTTTACCCAAAGAGTTTGATATTCCAAAATTATTAAAAAGAATCATCATCAAAATGATCATTGACTAGTGTCTAGACTTCATTCTCATGAAGGGGTATTCCTTTAGTTAGATTCATTGTATCTTTCATGAATATAAGATATAGTATGCTATATATATCCTTAACCAAAGAGAAGCCTTTCGTAATTAACTTTAAACAAAAAAAAATATTTCTTTTTTAATAAAAAGAAGTTTATTCTTTATTATTAATGCTAAATAAAAATCTATAACTTATCCATTACCAAAACAAAAATCCATTTAATCCTATCATAATCTTTCTCCAAGTTAATTTGATCAAAATAAAAATCCATCCCATCTCATCATAATCTTTCTCCAAATTGATTTTTGTTAATTTTACCAAAATAAAAATCCATTCCATCCTATCATAATCTATCTCCAAGTTGATTTTTAATAATAATGAATTGGTACAAATAAGGTAATCCCATTGCATACCCTCCTAAACTACAATCTACAATGACATTTCGAAAAACATCATAACAGTTCCACTTGTTGTTGGTCCGGTCTAAAAATTAATATTAATCCATCCCGTTTTCATCGTGCAATTTAATGCTACTTTTTGAAAATAAAGAAACTATGCAATGAGTTGGCCAACTAAACAAAAAGACGTGTCAATATATCTAATCGACAACCAATTTTTATAGGCTACTTCTCGACCACAACCATGATCCAAAGCCCTTATTTTATCAATTTAAAGAGTGTATAGCCAACACATTAAAATTAAAGTATGCCCACCATTTATTAGTCCCTTTTGTAGGCATAGAGGAACTGTAGTGATCGATGATTCGTTGACTACATATTAGTTTGTCCTTTGACTAGAAATATTTGCATAATACCTATTGTTGGATCTAGGGAACTAAAAACATAGATTTTTATATAATAAAAAGTACCATATATGTATTGATCTGATTGGATAAGAGATTGGAGGTCTTATTGCCGGCTTCGCTATTCCCAATGTTTTATATGGAAACATATCCAAACTTTTTATCGTATATAGTTTTTTTGAATCATATATTTTTCCTATGTATTGCTTGAAGGTGGATTAATGCTAGCATTAGTTCGAATGTTTGTATTATCATTTTCTGCTAGCTGAATATATCCCTAAGTTTTTATTTGTACTAATCATATTGAAATGTTTTGATATCCAAGCTTTATAGTGATCGAGAATTCCAAAGTTTATAACGTTCTTTCCGCATGTATTTGTATTGAAATGTATTGACACTTTTTTTGAGGTGCTTGAATAGGCCTGACAGCTTAAATGCTTACATGACGCGTGGTCCTCTAATAGGCTTGACAACTTAAATGTTTGCATACCACGAGGTCCTTAGACAACCTGACAACCTTAAATGTTTCTCTAAATACGCTTCTCAGAGTACATTTTTCCTCAAAATGTTTCATACAATGTTGCAGTGATTTTGCACAATATTGTTGTCCACTGCTAGTTGAATAGGCATTGTATGTTTCATCCTTCTTCTACCTTTGCAATGCAATTTCATCATCGTTGAAGCTACATACATTGTTTATTGGTTCGGTGGGTGCTTATTCTTCACTGGTTCATCGGTTGCTGCTTGTTGTTGTTTCATTCATGATTCGACCTACACTTCTGCCTTTCATCATTTCAAAGTAAGTTTCCATGCCATAGTTTCATTTTCTATTCCTTGTTTGTTGTTCATTGTTTGCAGTTTGCAAGTAATAATGTTTGCTTATTTCTAGTGGCATGCTCGTCGTATGTTTTCGGTTCCTTCTGTTCTTTGGCTGCAGTTTCGTAATCGTTGGAGATACATATGGTGTTTACTAGTTCGATGGTTGTTGCTTGTTCATTGGTTTGTTGGTTTTTGGGTTGTTGGTTGTGTTTGTTTGGCTTGGGTTTACGCTTTGGGGCCTTGGGGCTACAGTTTGGCCTGTTTGTGCTTTCTTGTTGGTTTGGTGCTTGTTTTTTTCTTTTGTTTGATTCAGTCTTGCAAGGTTGGGGTCCAACGTCGGTGGTTGGAGTTGTTTTTTTTTTTTTTGGATTATTATTTTTTTGGGGGCGCTTTACAGTGTTCATCCCCTACGCCCATGAGTTGAAATGTAGTTTTGTTATTTTCCTTGTCTACCAAGGTCGATATCTATTCTACTGTGATATTTTGCTGGTTCTTCAGTGCTGGCATGAAAGAAAATAGTTGCATGAAAAATTATTCAAGAATTACATGTGAAATTGCAATATCCGTTATTTTTTTGTTAAAATAAAGCATATGCAGGCTACATTTATAAACCATGTATGGTCAGATGTGCCCATATGAAATTGCATGCTCTTTTTCCTCTACATAGACTGGTGTGCCCACGATACAATTTGTCTTGTACTTGAGATATGATATGTACAACAAAGATTCTGCAAAATTATATTTCGATGTTCGGAAGCATATCTGGGTAGTTTGCCATGGAAAACCAAAATCATGTATCGTGGGAACAACAGTCAGTGTAGAGGATAAAGAACATGTATTTCCATTGGTGGAAGTATATATGGATACTTTTCCACGGAAAACCATAAATCGTTTAGCTACGACCATGCAATTTCGTGATATTTTGTGGCTTGTAATATATTTTGGGCAGGGAAAAAAAATTACACATTTACAACTATGGATGGAGAAGTGCAAAGGTTCATGTTTTTGCCTATCTTTTAGACTATTCGTTGAGTCTCTTTTATTGTATGTACATATTACTTGTTCTCTGGTGCATACAAGCTTCCATTCATGTTCATTGTATTTTGTGCGTTCCCACATTCAAACAAACAAAATAACTGGACAAAACGACGGAGTCTTGATTGCATCGATTGAAGAGGATATAGAAAGGTGCATGCTTGTACTGTTATTTCATGTTGCGTTGTTTTTTATTTCATTTATTCTCTATATATGTGTTCACCTAGTTTATTGTATGTATATGTTGTGTACCTTCCTACATGGTAACTTATATTCATTACACGACTTCCTGTATACTAACCTACATCATGTCTGTTGTGTTTTCGCTTCATTGCTACATTTAAACAAACAAAATGGTTGGAGATGACGATGGACACTTTGGCGGGTAAATAGACCCGTTTCTCTTTATTTTACATGTCTAATCTTCATTACATGCCTTCCTACATACTAACCTATTTCATGTCCATTGTGTTTTCGCTGCATTGCTACATTTAAACAAACATAATGGTTGGAGAGGACGATGGACTCTTTGGCAGGTAAATAGACCTATTTCTCTTTCTTTTACATGCATGTATTCATATTAACTTGCCTTCATGTCCCTTTCATATTTGGCATTGCTACCTTGGAAAAAACAGGTTGGTTGGACAGGAAGATGAATTGTTTTGTGCAACAGCAGAGGGTTCTGTGGTACAATCTTCTAAAAGGTATCCCAACTGTGTTGG
>ML780313.1:884579-895514 GCA_009831015.1 Picea engelmannii | reverse complement strand
TTGTTATGCCAATAAACACCATTATTGATAGGTTCAGTCTAATATAAGTAGAGGTAAATTCCCCATTGAGGAAACACAACACAAGTGTGAGTTTGGAAATTTCAGCAAGTACATCTTCTTGGGAAAAGTGCACACCTCTCTTGGGTGCTAATATTCTAGGGTTTGCAAGCACCCTCTTGTGTGGTAGGTTTTCTTGGTGGTGAAGTTCTTTCTCTTGAAGAATATAGAAAAGGATTAGCTGGGTTTTCTTCCCTTGTTGAGAAGGGTTTCCCATGATACTTCATGTGTACTTGTACATGTTGTTTCTTCTTGTGATATTGGTTGTTGCAACAAAGTTGTTTATGGTTTAAGTTAAATGCTAAAATTGAATGAAATTCATGCTTAAACCTTGCATATTGAAAAATCAACATGGTATCAGAGCATAGGTCTTGAAGAACCCATTGCACACAAAATTTTCAACCATCCTCTCTCTCCTGCAGAAACCGTACAACCCTCCTAGGGTTTCCAAAAATTTCGTATGACCTACCTTTCTAGGAGTTTTCAACACTTGGAACTTGGATGTTGGGGATAAAAATAGCATAGGTGTGTACAACCTCCTTCGGCGCACCTCCAACAAGTCTCAAACTACAATTCCGAGCATTTTGAATTTTTGTCCCTAGGGTTTCTAGGGTTTTGCTAATTTCTATAGAAATTTCAATATTAGGGTTTCTACAACTCATTGAAGGAGCTCTTCATCTCACTAGTGTTCTCCTATATTTCAAAGGCTTATTGTGGGTGATACAAAAATGTGACACTGTGACTACCTTCTTCATGAAGATGTTAGAGGACAGAGATCATCCATGTCCCATTGGAGAAATCATATTAGCACCCTCAAGTATGAACTTGTATATATATTATGTGTAGCATTGTCATAAGTATGAACTTGTATATATATTATGTGTAGCATTGTCATAAGGAAGGAACCTTTGCTAAAGTCATGGATCCAAAGGGATCTCAGTGCATTCATAGGAACAACACACTGAAAGTGAAGACTCGAGCTTTGATTTTTGTAATTGTCATTCCTCTAACCTATATTTCTAAAGTTTTCTACATTACAAGTAGGTGTTGTAGCTGTGACAACAATTATTAAATTGTTTTGATTCTAGAGATGTACTCATTATTCTCCTTTAGGTTATATTTTTGTTTTGGTTCCTCTTTTTTTCTTGTTCCAAAAAATTTAAGAACAAAGGAATATGTTTATCCTTCAGAGGGAGTCACTTGACTCAGAGGGAGTCACTTGACTCATAGGGAGTCACTTGACTCAGAGGGAGTCAAAACTATTTGAGAAATAGGAAGAATGACGCTGACCTCCGACCCTCGAGCCAAGATCCGTGCAGGAATGTTCTAAATATGACCCTAAGTCAAATTGACTCTTCGATTCCTCCTCAGGGAATCCCACACACACAATGGTGTTTTCCATAGGTCCTTATGAGTGTGCCCGCGTGATCAAACACTAGGCATCAACCCAAATCTCTTGACCAACCATGTGATCGCACCCTTTTCCAAATCGAGATTTTGGGTTTCACAATTTCACGATTTTTGTTGTCAAGTTTCCTGTCTCTACAACCTCCTGAAACCTAAAATGTCAAAACGCTGAAATCTTTGGCCACATCCTCCTCCACAACTACGTCGCGTTTCATGACTTCGGGAATTCCGGTGCAAAGGACCCCGATTCCTTGTCTTCGAAAACACCGAAATGTTGAATCCTGATGCGTTCATCAAAAGGATGGCTTCCAACGGAACTTTTCGCCGATTCGGAGTTTCAGACTTCGCTACTTCGCGAATCCTGATGCAAGGCTCCCGACTCTTCAACCTCCAAAACCCCAAAATGGTCAACAAGTATTGACACTACCTGACAACGAATACGTGCTACATATCACTCTTCCCGGCTTTCGGGACTTGAACGAGCCTTTGACTACTGTTCCCCTACAACTTCGAAATCCTGAATTCTGAAATGGTGCCTTCTACGGAATCAACGACTGATAGCCTCCCTTCAAATCCAACGATCCACATTATTTTGGGCTTTTGGCTATCGGGAGTTCGAAACTCTCGATCCCAAAACTCTTCCTTCTCGGGTTCCCGAACCCCGAAACATCGAAATGCCGAAATGCCACTTCACAATATTTTGTGTTTCGCAACTCCAGGGTTTTTCAATGCAAAGGCCCTTGGCTCCTATCATCAGAATTTTCAGTATTTCGAATCCTGAATTACCGAAATCCCAAAATTCTTCACTTAACAATTCTTTTCGCGATTCGGGAATTATCCTCAGAGAATACTAACTGCTCGTTTCCTCCTTGACAACTTCTGTGAAATGAACTAGTGTTCTTGCACTGGAACTTAGCTTCTGCGAGACGTTTTCAATATCCATCTCCCTTTGAGTACTTTCAAAGGTGTTGACCCTCCTGAGCTTTCACTTGCAACTCAAGTCTCAAAAGGAATCCTGCGCGCACTCCTTGCGGAAGACTTTCAAATACTTTTGGGTGCTTGATCTTTCAACTCTGTGCACTCTTTGCAGTAGTGGTCCTTCAATCTTTAACCTTAGTTGATAAATTCTAAGGCTTCAACTAGTCTACGCACACCTTGCATGGATTTTGTGCTCCACCTTCACTTCTCCTCAAATGAGAACAATGATATCTCTACTGAGCTTTATGAGATAAAACTCAGAACCCTTGTCAACGCACACCTTGTGGATGTTTCACTGCACTTCTTGCAGGAACTTTTCTCACTCAAGAAGAGAAACAGTTGAAACTCTTTCTCTCTCTCTCTCTCAGACTTCAAACATTCAACATGAAATCATACATACACAGCATAGCCTCATAGAAAATGCATAACAGAGAGAATAAAACAACCATAAGCATACCATTCACCATGTATAAACAAAAAACATCATAACACCATGAAATCTGATTCAAAGCTTCATATATTAATTCAAAGCTCATGTACATGGATTCTTCTTTTCAACTCTCTGCTACAACTCTCTTCTTATATCCTGTGCTAATGTATTAATGATCTAAAGATACAAAGATGAGGGTGTCTATATTTGTTTTCCCTCCTTCTCTTCTAAACTGTCTAATCTATAATTCAAATCTACCTACTTTCATTAACTGGGCTTAAATGCCTTTTACATTGACAAATGAGAGCAAATCGCTCACGATCTGTTTACAATAGCCAGATATAAATACAAGTACACTTCTAGCTACTACATTAATATCCGCTTCTTAATCTTTCAAAAACATTTCAAAATGTGCAAAACGTGTGCTGCGCTTTTCCCAACTATCTTCTTCCTTCATGTTCACTTGGCTGGTTGCTTACGATGCTCCTACATCATACTCCCTCACTTGAAAATTATCATGAACTCCTATTCATGAGCTCTTGCACGGTCTGTCCATTCTTTTGAATTTCTTCTTCATCTTCCCAATTGGCATCTTCAACTGGATGTCCTTTCCATTTGACCAAGTATTCAAAATACTCCTTCCTCCTGGTCCTTTTACTAACCCTCTCGTCAATTATTCTTTCCATCTGTGGCTTTTTAGCTACAGGCATTTGTTTTGTCCATTGGATCTTTTTCTGTTCCTTCTCTACACCTGCTTCTTCAGCTCTGTAAGGGTACAAATCTGCAATATTGAATATCGGTGAGTTCCGACCCCATCGGCTAATTCAATCTCATATGTGTTTGCCCCAAATCTCCTTATGACCTTGCATGGTCCAATATTTTTCATCTTTAGTTTGTTATATGTTCCCCTTGGGAACCGCTCCTTCCTCAGATTTGCAAGAATCAAATCACCAACTTCAAATTGAAGTTCTCGCTTGTGTTGATCTAGTCTCCGCTTGTATTCTTGACTTGAACTCTGCAATCACTCTTTGACTCGGCTGTGAAGCTCCTTCATTCCCTCTGCAAAGTCCTCTGCACTAGCACTCATGAATTCAGCTTGTTCTGAATCTCTCAATTCAGAAAATCCCCTTGGTTGCATTCCATATACAATCTGGAATGGACTCTAACTTGTGCTTATGTTGAGTGAATCATTGTAAGAAAATTATGCCTGTGGCAGAATGTGATCCCATTAACTGTGGTGTTCAGTCACTAGGCTCCTCAGCAAATCTCCCAAGCTTCTGTTCACAACTTCTGTCTGCCCATCCGTTCGAGGATGATACGCTAAGCTAAAGGAGAAACTTGTCCCCAACTTCTTCCATAAAGTCCTCCAACAATGTCCTACGAACTTGGTATCTCGATCAGAAACAATACTCCCTGGCAAGCCGTGAAGTCTGACGACTTCCTTGAAAAATAGGTTCGCAATATGAGTTGCGTCAATGGTTTTCTGGCATGGTATGAAATGTGCCATCTTTGAAAATCTGTCGACTACCACAAAGATCAAATCATAGCCTCTTTGTGTTCTTGGCAGTCCCAATATGAAATCCATGCTCACTATGTCCGACGACCTTTTTGGTATGGTCAATGGCTGGTATAACCCTGTATTATGCCTTTTCCCTTTTGTGTGCTAGCAAATTTTGCATCTATCCTCAAATTTCTTAACATCTTTCCTCATCCCTGGCCAAAAATATGAGCCATTCAACGTTGAGAATGTCTTATCATGACCGAAGTATTCGGCCAATCCTCCACTGTGTTTTTCCTTCAGCAGGTTCTCCCTCATGGAGCATTTTGGAATACATAGTTGATTGTCCCTGAATAATAATCCATCCTGGATCATATATTCAGTCCACTGGCTTCTGTCCTTGAGAATTGGATTCTCAGATGCCTCATACGCTTCCTTAAAATCTGGGTCATCCTTGTACATTTATTTGATGTTATCAAAACCTAAAGTCTTGACTCTGAATTCCTGCATAAGCAAACATTTTCTGCTCAAAGCATCAACAACTTTGTTAGCAGTTCCAGAAATATGCTTGATAACAAAAGTAAAATTCTGCATGAGTTCAACCCATTTAGTATGTTTTTGGTTCAACTTCTCCTGTTGAGTCACGAATTGTAAAGCATGATTATCACTGTACAAAACAAACTCTTTAGGAACCAAATAATGTCTCCATTTCTTCAGTGCTTGTATGACTGCATAAAATTCTTTGTCATATGTTGAGTACTTGATCTTCACTTCATTCAGTTTTTCACTAAAGTATGCGATCGGCTTGTCATCTTGGCTCAAGACTGCTCCAATTGCAAATCCACTTGCATCACACTTGACCTGAAATGTCTTGCTAAAATATGGAAAAACCAGAATTGGTTGCTCCGTGATCTTCTTCTTTAGCAGATTAAAACTTTTCTCTGCTTCTTCTGTCCAATGAAAAGTTTTTTGTCTTTTCTTCACCGCATCCATCATTGGTGCGCTAATCCCACTAAAATTTCAGATGAATTTCCTGTAGAAACTAGCCAAACCATGGAAGCTTCGGACTTCAAACACGCTCTTCGGTGATGGCCAATTCTTAATTGCATCTACCTTTTCTGTATCCATTTTTCAGCTCATTTGCAGAGATAACAAAACCCAAATAAATGAGTTATGTCCTTATAAATGATGATTTGTTCATATTAATCAACAATTTATGTTGCTGTAATCTCCTCATCACTGTAGCTAAATGTTTTAAATGTTTTTCTTCTGTCTTGCTGAAAATTAATATATCGTCAAGATATACAATGACGAATTTCCCAATGAAATCCTTCAGGACTTCATTCACCAATCTAATGAAAGTACTAGGCACATTCGTTAAGCCAAATGGCATAACAAGCCATTCATACAGCCCCTCATTTGTCTTGAATGTTGTCTTCCATTCATCACCCTCTCTCATGCGAATTTGATGAAACCCTCTTTTCAAATAAATTTTTGAAAAAAATGTTGCTCCACTCAAGCAATCCATCAAGTCGTCCATCCTTGGCAATGGAAACCTGTATCTGATGGTAATCTTATTGATTGTCCTTGAGTCTGTACACATTCTCCATACTCCATCTTTCTTTGGGCCGAGCACTGTCGGAACAATGCATGGACTCAAGATTTCTCTAATCAATCCTTTGTCCATTAAGTCCTGGACCTGTCTCTTGACTTCCTCATTTTCCTGCAACATCAATCTATACGCGGCTTTGTTTGGTAAACTAGCTCCAAGTATAAGATCGATGTGATGGCTTATACTCCTAATAGGTGGAAACGAACAAGGTAGTTCGTCCACTACTATATCAACAAACTCTTCCAGCAACTCCTGGATTTCTTTTGGTAAATCATCTATCCTCATACTGGTCAAAACAATTATGGGCTTCCTTACCACAATAAATTGTGTATCTTCCTTCTTCATAACCTCATTAAGAAGTTCCTTCCCACTCATGAGAAGTACAGTGTTGCTCATTTTTGTTTTCACCTCTTTATCCTTAATCGACAACAACATGTGAGTCCTACCATTCTTCTCCAGGGTGTACGTGTTCTTTCTCCCATCATGAATTACGTTCCTGTCATATTGCCATAGTCTACCCAACAATAAATGACAAACATCCATGGGAATGACATCACATAATATTTCATCTTTATATCCTTCTATTTTAAATTCAACTAAACATTGTTTAGTGACATTTACCTGATGTCCTTTTTGTAGCCACGAAACTCTGTATGGGCTTGGATGTACAACAGTCTCCAGCTCCAGCTTTTCTACCATCTTTGTAGATACGAGATTGTCTGTGCTACCGCTGTCCACTATGACTTTGCATACTCTGTCTTTGGTTTTGCAAGTACTCCGAAACAGACTATTTCTTTGGGATGGGTTATCTGCCTCCTTCTCTGGCGTTAAGAGAACTTTCCTCATCATCAAGGATATTCCACCCTCAGCATCTTCTGTCTCCACATTTCATCCTTGAGCTTCGGCAATGTGAGTTTCACCACCATCTTTTTTCTTATCTGGACACTCATAGGATTTATGTCTAATCTTTCCACAGACAAATCATTTTATTTCATCGCCTTTGCCTCTTCCTCTTCCTTTGGCTCAAGGAAAAGTGTTTCTATCAGCATACTTCCCTCTCTGTGAGCTTCCTCCTCTCTCATGCTGAGTTTGAGGTTTCTTCCCCTCTTCTTTAGGCTTTTGAGTCTTGTCTTGGGCAATTGTTTTGCCTCTGGCTTGACTTCTACCTCGGCCTCTTTGATCTTGTTTCCAGCTCATCTTCTCTTCAGCTTTCATAGCCATCGGATAAACATCTTCTACAGTTCAAAGGGTCATCACGCTCATCTCGTCCTGAATGTCATATCACAGACCATTCATGTACCTGGCAACTTTTTCATCATCGCTTTCCTGATGACCTTCTCTGATGTTTATCTTGTAGAATTCTTCAATGTATTCTTTCACTGACATCAGCTTCTGTCTCAAATTTTGCATCCTCCAAAACAGAGTGATTTGATAATCCTTGGGTATAAATTTGGCTTTCATCTTCACAACCATTCTATCCCAGATCTTGATTTTCTGCTTGCCGTTGCAACGTCTGTCAGCCTGCAGTTCATCCCACCATAGTGTTGCATGCCCTTTAAGTCTAGTAAAAACATGTTTGACCTTCTTGTCTTCCTTGACATCCTCATAGTTGAAGTATTTATCCAGAGCTCTAATCCAATCTAGAAGCTCTTCAACATCCAAGTCTCCCTCATACACTGGAATGTCCATTTTTTCTCTGGCACATATCCTTGCAACAACCCTGAATAGACATTCATCCGCAACATCTTCGACTGCAACTTATTCTCCTTCGTTTCTAGCTTCATTTTCACTGTCAGCCTCGCTGATATCCCCAGCATCAACTATGCGCCTCTGTGCTGTCTCCATGGCATCAAGCCTAGCATGCAACTCGCACATTTCCCTTTCCACTGCTAGATCAGGCATTGGCATTGGCCTGTCTCTTTTTCTCGGCGGCATGGCTGTAAAATGTTCCTCTTTTTTCTGTTACAGAAAGTAAAGAACTTTTTCCAATATCTAATACCACTTGATGCCAACCTCCAACCCTCGGGCCAAGATCCACGTAGGATCGTTCTAAATTTGACCCTAAGTCAAATTGACTCTTCGATTCCTCCTCAAGGAATCCCACAGAAACAACAGTTTTTTCCTCAGGTCCTTATGAGTATGCCTGCGTGATCAAACACTAGGCATCAACCCAAATGTCTTGACCAACCATGTGATCGTGCCCTTTGCCAAATCAAGATTTCGGGTTTCACGATTTCGCGATTTCTGTTGTCGAGTTTCCTGTCTCTACAACCTCCTGAAACCCAAAATGTCAAAACGACAAAATCTTTGGTCGTGTTCTCCTCCACAACTGCGTCGTGTTTCATGACTTCGGGAATTCTGGTGCAAAGGACCACAATTCCTTGTCTTCAAAAACACTGAAATGTCAAATCCCGGTGCGTTCAGCAAAAGGTTGTCTTCCAACAGAACTTTTCGTCGATTTGGAGTTTCAGGCTTCATAACTTCGTGAATACTGATGCAAGGCTCTCGGCTCTTCAACCTCCAAAACCCCGAAATGGTTAACGGGTATTGACACTACCTGACAATGAATACGTGCCACCTGTCACTCTTCCCGGCTTTCGGGACTTGAACAAGCCTTCGACTACTGTTCCCCTACCACTTTGAAATCCTGAATTCCGAAATGGCGCCTTCTACGGAATCAACGACTGATAGCCTCCCTTTAGATCCGATGGCCCACATTATTTCAACCTTTTGGGTACTAGGAGTTCAAAACTCTCGATCCCAAAACACTGCCTTCTCGGGTTCCCGAACCCCGAAACACCGAAATGTCGAAACGCCACTTCACAATATTTCACGTTTCGCAACTCCGGGTTTTTTCAATGCAAAGGCCCCTGGCTCCTATCATTAGGATTTATGGTATTCTGAATCCTGAATTACCGAAATCCTGAAATTATTGACTTAACAATTCTTTTCGTGATTCGGGAATTCTCCTCGGAGAATTCTGACTGCTCGTTTCCTTCTTGACAACTTCTGTGAAATGAACCAGTGTTCTTGCACTGGAAATTAACTTCTGTGAGACGTTTTCAATATCCATCTCCCTTTGAGTACTTTCAAAGGTGCTGACCCTCTTGAGCTTTCACTTGCAACTCAAGTCTCGAAAGGACTCCTGTGCACACTCTTTGCAGTAGACTTTCAAATACTTCTAGGTGTTTGATCTTTCGACTATGTGCACTCTTTGCAGTAGTGGTTCTTCAATATTTAACCTTAGTTTATAAATTCTAAGGCTTCAACTAGCCTACGCACACCTTGCACGGCTTCTGTGCTCCACCTTCACTTCTGCTGGAATGAGAAAAACGATATCTCTCCTGAGCTTTCTGAGATAAAACTCAGAATGCTTGTCAACGCACACCCTTCGGACATTTCACTGCACTTCTTGTAGGAACTTTTCTCACTAAGGAAGAGAAGCAATTGAAACACATTCTCTCTCTCTCAGACTTCAAACATTCAACATGAAATCTTACATACACAACATAACCTCATAACAAATGCATAACATAGAGAATAAAACAACCATAAGCATACCATTCACCATGTATAAACATAAAACATCATAACACCATGAAATCTGATTCAAAGCTTTATATATTAATTCAAAGCTCCTGTACATGGATTCTTCTTTTCAACTCTCTGCTATAGCTCTCTTCTTCTATCCTATGCTAATGTGTTAATGATCTAAAGATACAAAGACGAGGGTGTCTATATTCATTTTCCCTCCTGCTCTTCTAAACTGTCTAATCTATAATTCAAATCTACCTACTTTCATTAACTGGGCTTAAATACCTTTTACATTGATAGATGAGAGCAAATCGCTCATGATCTGTTTACAACAGCAATATATAAATGCAAGTACACTTCTAGATACTACATTAATATCCGCTTCTTAATCTTTCAAAAACATTTCAAAATGTGCAAAACGTGTGCTACGCTTTTCCCAGTTATCTTTTGCCTTCATGCTCGCTTGGCTGGCTGCTTACGATGCTCCTGCATCAAAGAATATAACCATCATTGAGGCAACCAATGCAATACTGCATGATTAGAATCTTTCTATAATTCTATGGGCAGAAGCATACACAACATAGTATATGTTCAGAACAAGAGTCTTCACCAGAATTTGAAAAACATAACTCCTGAAGAAACCTTCACTGGAGTGAAGCCTGAGATTGAATACTTCAAGATATTTGGGTGCCCAATGTATTTTCATGTACCCAAAGAGAAGAAGTCCAAGCTAGAACCTTCAGGGAGAAAGGATACATTTACGGGATAACAATGAATCTTCGAAGACATTCCAGATCTACATCCCTGGTCAGAGACAGATTGTGAAAAGCATAGATGTTTTCCTTGAAGAAAATATATCCTTTCAAAGATCCAGAGAATATTAGATATAGATTGATAGTGAGACAATACCTTCTCTCCCTTCAACATTTCAAAGGGAGATAGACATTATTCCAGCTGATCCAGTTTCTCTAGTTGATATGTCCAAAGATATTATAGTAGGGCATAAAAGGCCTTCCTAGGCTCACTCTACAAGAGGCATAGGAACATATAATCCCCTCAAGGCACATCTCGAGAAATAAAAAGAGATTTTTGAGCTATCCTTCAATCATGAGCTACTTCATTGATTCTGAGCCTCCTTGTCTTGGAAAAGCAACATGAGAACATGTATGGAAAGATGCCATAATAGAATAATACCAGTATATCTTAAAGAATGATGTATAAGATATTGTTCAGAGACCAAAAGGGAAGTCTGTGGTGACTTCCAAGTGGATCTATAAGATCAAGCATGCAACTAATGGAAGTGTCGAGAAATACAAAGCGAGATCTATAGCCAGAGGATTCTCACAAATAGAGGGAGTTGTCTATGATGAGACACTTGATCCAGTAAACCCGATACACTTCCATCTATACTACCATCCA
>ML780313.1:854221-884529 GCA_009831015.1 Picea engelmannii | reverse complement strand
TTGTTATGCCAATAAACACCATTATTGATAGGTTCAGTCTAATATAAGTAGAGGTAAATTCCCCATTGAGGAAACACAACACAAGTGTGAGTTTGGAAATTTCAGCAAGTACATCTTCTTGGGAAAAGTGCACACCTCTCTTGGGTGCTAATATTCTAGGGTTTGCAAGCACCCTCTTGTGTGGTAGGTTTTCTTGGTGGTGAAGTTCTTTCTCTTGAAGAATATAGAAAAGGATTAGCTGGGTTTTCTTCCCTTGTTGAGAAGGGTTTCCCATGATACTTCATGTGTACTTGTACATGTTGTTTCTTCTTGTGATATTGGTTGTTGCAACAAAGTTGTTTATGGTTTAAGTTAAATGCTAAAATTGAATGAAATTCATGCTTAAACCTTGCATATTGAAAAATCAACATGGTATCAGAGCATAGGTCTTGAAGAACCCATTGCACACAAAATTTTCAACCATCCTCTCTCTCCTGCAGAAACCGTACAACCCTCCTAGGGTTTCCAAAAATTTCGTATGACCTACCTTTCTAGGAGTTTTCAACACTTGGAACTTGGATGTTGGGGATAAAAATAGCATAGGTGTGTACAACCTCCTTCGGCGCACCTCCAACAAGTCTCAAACTACAATTCCGAGCATTTTGAATTTTTGTCCCTAGGGTTTCTAGGGTTTTGCTAATTTCTATAGAAATTTCAATATTAGGGTTTCTACAACTCATTGAAGGAGCTCTTCATCTCACTAGTGTTCTCCTATATTTCAAAGGCTTATTGTGGGTGATACAAAAATGTGACACTGTGACTACCTTCTTCATGAAGATGTTAGAGGACAGAGATCATCCATGTCCCATTGGAGAAATCATATTAGCACCCTCAAGTATGAACTTGTATATATATTATGTGTAGCATTGTCATAAGTATGAACTTGTATATATATTATGTGTAGCATTGTCATAAGGAAGGAACCTTTGCTAAAGTCATGGATCCAAAGGGATCTCAGTGCATTCATAGGAACAACACACTGAAAGTGAAGACTCGAGCTTTGATTTTTGTAATTGTCATTCCTCTAACCTATATTTCTAAAGTTTTCTACATTACAAGTAGGTGTTGTAGCTGTGACAACAATTATTAAATTGTTTTGATTCTAGAGATGTACTCATTATTCTCCTTTAGGATATATTTTTGTTTTGGTTCCCCTTTTTTTCTTGTTCCAAAAAATTTAAGAACAAAGGAATATGTTTATCCTTTAGAGGGAGTCACTTGACTCAGAGGGAGTCACTTGACTCATAGGGAGTCACTTGACTTAGAGGGAGTCAAAACTATTTGAGAAATAGGAAGAATGACGCTGACCTCTGACCCTCGAGCCAAGATCCGTGCAGGAATGTTCTAAATCTGACCCTGAGTCAAATTGACTCTTCAATTCCTCCTCAGGGAATCCCACACACACAATGGTGTTTTCCATAGGTCCTTATGAGTATGCCCGCATGATCAAACACTAGGCATCAACCCAAATCTCTTGACCAACCATGTGATCGCGCCCTTTTCCAAATCGAGATTTTGGGTTTCGCAATTTCACGATTTTTGTTGTCGAGTTTCCTGTCTCTACAACCTCCTGAAACCTGAAATGTCGAAACGCTGAAATCTTTGGCCGCATCCTCCTCCACAACTACGTCGCATTTCACGACTTCAGGAATTCTGGTGCAAAGGACCCCGATTCCTTGTCTTCGAAAACATCGAAATGTTGAATCCTGATGTGTTCAGCAAAAGGCTGGCTTCCAACGGAACTTTTCGCCAATTTAGAGTTTCAGACTTCGCTACTTCGCGAATCCTGATGCAAGGCTCCCGACTCTTCAACCTCCAAAACCCCAAAATGGTCAACAAGTATTGACACTACCTGACAACTAATACATGCTACATATCACTCTTCCCGGCTTTCGGGACTTGAATGAGCCTTTGACTATTGTTCCCCTACCACTTCGAAATCCTGAATTCTAAAATGGCGCCTTCTACGGAATCAACGACTGATAACCTCCCTTCAGATCCAACGATCCACATTATTTTGGGCTTTTGGCTACCGGGAGTTCGAAACTCTCGATCCCAAAACGTTTCCTTCTCGGGTTCCCGAACCCCGAAACATCGAAATGTCGAAATGCCACTTCACAATATTTCGTGTTTTGCAACTCCGGGGTTTTTCAATGCAAAGGCCCCTGGCTCCTATCATCAGGATTTTCGGTATTTTGAATCCTGAATTACCGAAATCCCGAAATTCTTCACTTGACAATTCTTTTTGCGATTCGGGAATTATCCTCGGAGAATACTAACTGCTCGTTTCCTCCTTGACAACTTTTGTGAAATGAACCAGTGTTCTTCCACTGGAACTTAACTTCTGCGAGACGTTTTCAATATCCGTCTCCCTTTGAGTACTTTCAAAGGTGCTGACCCTCCTGAGATTTCACTTGCAAGTCAAGTCTCGAAAGGACTCCTGCGCACACTCCTTGCGGCAGAGTTTCAAATACTTCTGGGTGCTTGATCTTTCAACTCTGTGCACTCTTTGCAGTAGTGGTCCTTCAATCTTTAACCTTAGTTGATAAATTCTAAGGCTTCAACTAGTCTACGCACACCTTGCATGGATTTTGTGCTCCACTTGCACTTCTCCTCAAATGAGAACAATGATATCTCTCCTGAGCTTTCTGAGATAAAACTCAGAACCCTTGTCAACGCACACCTTGTGGATGTTTCACTGCACTTCTTGCAGGAACTTTTCTCACTCAAGAAGAGAAACAATTGAAACTCTTTCTCTCTCTCTCTCAGACTTCAAACATTCAACATGAAATCATACATACACAACATAGCCTCATAGAAAATGCATAACAGAGAGAATAAAACAACCATAAGCATACCATTCACCATGTATAAGCAAAAAACATCATAACACCATGAAATCTGATTCAAAGCTTCATATATTAATTCAAAGCTCATGTACATGGATTCTTCTTTTCAACTCTCTGCTACAACTCTCTTCTTATATCATGTGCTAATGTGTTAATGATCTAAAGATACAAAGACGAGGGTGTCTATATTTGTTTTCCCTCCTTTCTCTTCTAAACTATCTAATCTATAATTCAAATCTACCTACTTTCATTAACTGGGCTTAAATGCCTTTTACATTGACAAATGAGAGCAAATCGCTCACGATCTGTTTACAACAACCAGATATAAATGCAAGTACACTTCTAGCTACTACATTAATATCCACTTCTTAATATTTCAAAAACATTTCAAAATGTGCAAAACGTGTGCTGCGCTTTTCCCAACTGTCTTCTTCCTTCATGTTCGCTTGGCTGGCTGCTTACGATGCTCCTACATCATACTCCCTCACTTGAAAATTATCATGAACTCCTATTCATGAGCTCTTGCATGGTCTGTCCATGCTTTTGAATTTCTGCTTCATCTTCCTAATTGGCATCTTCAACTGGATGTCCTTTCCATTTGACCAAGTATTCAAAATACTCCTTCCTCCTGGTCCTTTTACTAACCCTCTTGTCAATTATTCTTTCCATCTATGGCTTTTTAGCTACAGGCATTTGTTTTGTCCATTGGATCTTTTTCTGTTCCTTCTCTACACCTGCTTCTTCAGCTCTGTAAGGGTACAAATCCGCAATATTGAATATCAGTGAGATTCCGACCCCATCAGCTAATTCAATCTCATATGTGTTTGCCCCAAATCTCCTTATGACCTTGCATGGTCCAATCTTTTTCATCTTTAGTTTGTTATATGTTCCCCTTGGGAACTTCTCCTTCCTCATATTTGCAAGAATCAAATCACCAACTTCAAATTTAAGTTCTCGCTTGTGTTGATCTTCTCTCCGCTTGTATTCTTGACTTGAACTCTGCAATCGCTCTTTGACTTGGCCGTGAAGCTCCTTCATTCCCTCTGCAAAGTCCTCTGCACTAGAACTCATGAATTCATCTTGTTCTGAATCTCTCAATTCAGAAACTTTCCTTGGTTGCATTCCATATACAATATGGAATGGACTCTGCCCTGTGATTCTGTTGAGTGAATCATTGTAAGAAAATTCTGCCTGTGGCAGAATGTGATCCCATTGACTGTGGTGTTCAGTCACTAGGCTCCTCAGCAAATCTCCCAAGCTTCTGTTCACAACTTATGTCTACCCATCCGTCTGAGGATGATACGCTAAGCTAAAGGACAAACTTGTCCCCAGCTTCTTCCATAAAGTCCTCCAACAATGTCCTACGAACTTGGTATCTCGATCAGAAACAATACTCCTTGGCAAGCCGTGAAGTCTGACGACTTCCTTGAAAAATAGGTTCGCAATATGAGTTGCGACACTAGTTTTCTAGCATGGTATGAAATGTGCCATCTTTGAAAATCTGTCGACTACCACAAAGATCAAATCATAGCCTCTTTGTGTTCTTGGCAGCCCCAATATGAAATCCATTCTCACTATGTCCGACGACCTTTTTGGTATGGTTAATGGCTGGTATAACCCTGTATTATGCCTTTTCCCTTTTGTGTGCTGGCAAATTCTGCATCTATCCAAAAATTTCTTAACATCTTTCCTCATCCCTGGCCAAAAATATGAGCCATTCAACTTTGAGAATGTCTTATCATGACCGAAGTATCCGGCCAATCCTCCACTGTGTTTTTCCTTCAGCAGGTTCTCCCTCATGGAGCATTTTGGAATACATAGTTGATTGCCCCTGAATAATAATCCATCCTGGATCATATATTCAGTCCACTGGCTTCTGTCCCTAAGAATTGGATTCTCAGATGCCTCATACGCTTCCTTAAAATCTGGGTCATCCCTGTACATTTCTTTGATGTTATCAAAACCTAAAGTCTTGACTCTAAATTCCTGCATAAGCAAACATTTTCTGCTCAAAGCATCAACAACTTTGTTAGCAGTTCCAGAAATATGCTTGATAACAAAAGTAAAATTCTACATGAGTTCAACTCATTTAGTATGTTTTTGGTTCAACTTCTCCTGTTGAGTCACGAATTGTAAAGCATGATTATCACTGTACAAAACAAACTCTTTAGGAACCAAATAATGTCTCCATTTCTTCAGTGCTTGTATGACTGCATAAAATTCTTTGTCATATGTTGAGTACTTGATCTTCGCTTCATTCAGTTTTTCACTAAAGTATGCGATCGACTTGTCATCTTGGCTCAAGACTGCTCCAATTGCAAATCCACTCGCATCACACTTGACCTGAAATGTCTTGCTAAAATATGGCAAAACCAGAATTGGTTGCTCCGTGATCTTCTTCTTTAGCAGATTAAAACTTTTCTCTGCTTCTTCTGTCCAGTGAAAAGTTTTTTGTCTTTTCTTCACCGCATCCATCATTGGTGCGCTAATCCCACTGAAATTTCGGATGAATTTCCTATAGAAACTAGCCAAACCATGGAAGCTTCAAACTTCAAACACGCTCTTCGGTGATGGCCAATTCTTAATTGCATCTACCTTTTTTGTATCCATTTTTCAGCTCATTTGCAGAGATAACAAAACCCAAATAAATGAGTTATGTCCTTATAAATGATGATTTGTTCATATTAATCAACAATTTATGTTGCTGTAATCTCCTCATCACTGTAGCTAAATGTTTTAAATGTTTTTCTTCTGTCTTGCTGAAAATTAATATATCGTCAAGATATACAATGACGAATTTCCCAATGAAATCCTTCAGGACTTCATTCATCAGTCTCATGAAAGTACTAGGTGCATTTGTTAATCCAAATGGCATAACAAGCCATTCATACAACCCCTCATTTGTCTTGAATGTTGTCTTCCATTCATCACCCTCTCTCATGCGAATTTGATGAAACCCTCTTTTCAAATAAATTTTTGAAAAAAATGTTGCTCCACTCAAGCAATCCATTAAGTCGTCCATCCTTGGCCATGGAAACCTGTATCTGATGGTAATCTTATTGATTTCCCTTGAGTCTGTACACATTCTCCATACTCCATCTTTCTTTGGGCTGAGCACTGTCGGAACAATGCATGGACTCAAGCTTTCTCTAATCAATCCTTTGTCCATTAAGTCCTGGACCTGTCTCTTGACTTCCTCATTTTCCTGCAACATCAATCTATACGCGGCTTTGTTTGGTAAACTAGCTCCAGGTATAAGATCGATGTGATGGCTTATACTCCTAATAGGTGGAAACGAACAAGGTAGTTCGTCCACTACTATATCAACAAACTCTTCCAGCAACTCCTGGATTTCTTTTGGTAAATCATCTATCCTCGTACTGGTCAAAACAATTATGGGCTTCCTGACCACAATAAATTGTGTATCTTCCTTCTTCTTAACCTCATTAAGAAGTTCCTTCCCACTCATGAGAAGTACAGTGTTGCTCTTTTTTTTTTTCACCTCTTTATCCTTAATCGACAACAACATGTGAGTCCTACCATTCTTCTCCAAGGTGTACGTGTTCTTTCTCCCATCATGAATTACGTTCCTGTCATATTGCCATAGTCTACCTAGCAATAGATGACAAAGATCCATGGGAATGACATCACATAATATTTCATCTTTATATCCTCCTATTTTAAATTCAACTAAACACTGTTTAGTGACATTTACCTGATGTCCTTTTTGTAGCCACGAAACTCTATATGGGCTTGGATGTACAACAGTCTCCAGCTCCAGCTTTTCTACCATCTCTGTAGATACGAGATTGTCTGTGCTACCGCTGTCCACTATGACTTTGCATACCCTGTCTTTGGTTTTGCAAGCAGTCCGAAACAGACTATTTCTTTGGGCTGGGTTATCTGCCTCCTTCTCTGGCGTTAAGAGAACTTTCCTCATCATCAAGGATCTTCCACCCTCAGCATATTCTGTCTCCACATTTCATCCTTGAGCTTCGGCAATGTGAGTTTCACCACCATCTTTTTTCTTATCTGGACACTCATAGGATTTATGTCTAATCTTTCCACAGACAAATTATTTTATTTCACCGCCTTTGCCTCTTCCTCTTCCTTTGGCTCAAGGAAAAGTGTTTCTATTAGCATACTACCCTCTCTGTGAGCTTCCTCCTCTCTCATGATGAGTTTGAGGTTTCTTCCCCTCTTCTTTAGGCTTTTGAGTCTTGTCTTGGGCAATTGTTTTGCCTCTGGCTTGACTTCTACCTCGACCTCTTTGACCTTGTTTCCAGCTCATCTTCTCTTCAGCTTTCATAGCCATCAGATAAACATCTTCTACAGTTCGAAGGGTCATCACGCTCATCTCGTCCTGAATGTCATATCACAGACCATTCATGTACCTGGAAACTTTTTCATCATCGCTTTCCCGATGACCTGCTCTGATGTTTATCTTGTAGAATTCTTCACTGTATTCTTTCACTGACATCAGCTTCTGTCTCAAATTTTTCATCCTTCGAAACAGAGTGATTTGATAATCCTTGGGTATAAATTTGGATTTCATCTTCACAACCATTCTATCCCAGCTCTTGATTTTATGCTTGCCCTTGCAACGTCTGTCAGCCTGCAGTTCATCCCACCATAGTGTTGCATGCCCTTTAAGTCTAGTAAAAACATGTTTGACCTTCTTGTCTTCCTTGACATCCTCATAGTCGAAGTATTTATCCAGAGCTCTAATCCAATCTAGAAGCTATTCAACATCCAAGTTTCCCTCATACACTAGAATGTCCATTTTTTCTCTGGCACATATCCTTGCAACAACCCTGAATAGACATTCATCCACAGCATCTTCGACTGCAACTTATTCTCCTTCGTTTCCAGCTTCATTTTCACTGTCAGCCTCGCTGATATCCCCAGCATCAACTGTGCGCCTCTGTGCTGTCTCCATGGCATCAAGCCTAGCATGCAACTCGCGCATTTCCCTTTCCACTGCTGGATCAGGCATTGGCATTGGTCTGTCTCTTTTTCTCGGCGGCATGGCTGTAAAATGTTCCTCTTTTTTCTGCTATAGAAAGTAAAGAACTTTTTTTGAGATCTGATACCACTTGACGCCAACCTCCGACCCTAGGGGCCAAGATCCACGTAGGATCGTTCTAAATTTGACCCTGAGTCAAATTGACTCTTCGATTCCTCCTCAAGGAATCCCATAGAAACAACAGTGTTTTCCACAGGTCCTTATGAGTATGCCTGCATGATCAAACACTAGGCATCAACCCAAATGTCTTGACCAACCATGTGATTGTGCCCTTTGCCAAATCAAGATTTCGGGTTTCACGATTTCACGATTTCTGTTGTCGAGTTTCCTGTCTCTACAACCTCCTGAAACCCAAAATGCCAAAACGACAAAATCTTTGGCCGTGTTCTCCTCCACAACTGCGTCGTGTTTCATGACTTCGGGAATTCTGGTGCAAAGGACCACAATTCCTTGTCTTCAAAAACACCGAAATGTCAAATCCCGGTGCATTCAGCAAAAGGTTGTCTTCCAACGGAACTTTTCGCCGATTTGGAGTTTCAGACTTCGCAACTTCGTGAATACTGATGCAAGGCTCTCGACTCTTCAACCTCCAAAACCCCGAAATGATTAACGAGTATTGAAACTACCTGACAATGAATACGTGCCACCTGTCACTCTTCCCGGCTTTCGGGACTTGAACAAGCCTTCGACTACTGTTCCCCTACCACTTTGAAATCCTGAATTCCGAAATGGCGCCTTCTACGGAATCAACGGCTGATAGCCTCCCTTTAGATCTGACGGCCCACGTTATTTCGACCTTCTGGGTACCAGGAGTTCAAAACTCTCGATCCCAAAACACTACCTTCTCGGGTTCCCGAACCCCGAAACACCGAAATGTCGAAACACCACTTCACAATATTTCACGTTTCGCAACTCCGGGGTTTTTCAATGCAAAGGCCCCTGGCTCCTATCATCAAGATTTCTGGTATTCTGAATCCTGAATTACCGAAATCCCGAAATTCTTGACTTAACAATTCTTTTTGCGATTCGAGAATTCTCCTCGGAGAATTCTGACCGCTCGTTTCCTTCTTGACAACTTCTGTGAAATGAACCAGTGTTCTTGCACTGGAACTTAACTTATGTGAGACGTTTTCAATCTCCATCCCCCTTTGAGTACTTTCAAAGGTGCTGACCCTCTTGAGCTTTCACTTGCAACTCAAGTCTCGAAAGGACTCCTGTGCACACTCCTTGCAGTAGACTTTCAAATACTTCTAGGTGTTTGATATTTCGACTCTGTGCACTCATTGCAGCAGTGGTTCTTCAATCTTTAACCTTAGTTGATAAATTCTAAGGCTTCAACTAGCCTACGCACACCTTGCACGGCTTCTGTGCTCCACCTTCACTTCTGCTGGAATGAGAAAAACGATATCTCTCCTGAGCTTTCTGAGATAAAACTCAGAACCCTTGTCAACGCACACCCTTCGGACGTTTCACTGCACTTCTTGTAGGAACTTTTCTCACTAAGGAAGAGAAACAATTGAAACACATTCTCTCTCTCTCTGACTTCAAACATTCAACATGAAATCTTACATACACAACATAGCCTCATAACAAATGCATAACATAGAGAATAAAACAACCATAAGCATACCATTCACCATGTATAAACAGAAAACATCATAACACCATGAAATATGATTCAAAGCTTTATATATTAATTCAAAGCTCCTGTACATGGATTCTTCTTTTCAACTCTCTGCTACAGCTCTCTTCTTCTATCCTATGCTAATGTGTTAATGATCTAAAGATACAAAGACGAGGGTGTCTATATTCATTTTCCCTCCTGCTCTTCTAAACTGTCTAATCTATAATTCAAATCTACCTACTTTCATTAACTGGGCTTAAATACCTTTTACATTGATAGATGAGAGCAAATCGCTCATGATCTGTTTACAACAGCAATATATAAATGCAAGTACACTTCTAGATACTACATTAATATCCGCTTCTTAATCTTTCAAAAACATTTCAAAATGTGCAAAACGTGTGCTACGCTTTTCCCAGTTATCTTTTGCCTTCATGCTCGCTTGGCTGGCTGCTTACGATGCTCCTGCATCAAAGAATATAACCATCATTGAGGCAACCAATGCAATACTGCATGATTAGAATCTTTCTATAATTCTATGGGCAGAAGCATACACAACATAGTATATGTTCAGAACAAGAGTCTTCACCAGAATTTGAAAAACATAACTCCTGAAGAAACCTTCACTGGAGTGAAGCCTGAGATTGAATACTTCAAGATATTTGGGTGCCTAGTGTATTTTCATGTACCCAAAGAGAAGAATTCCAAGCTAGAACCTTCAGGGAGAAAGGATACATTTATGGGATAACAATGAATCTTCGAAGACATTCCAGATCTACATCCCTGGTCAGAGACAGATTGTGAAAAGCATAGACGTTTTCCTTGAAGAAAATATATCCTTTCAAAGATCCAGAGAATATTAGATATAGATTGATAGTGAGACAATACCTTCTCTCCCTTCAGCATTTCAAAGGGAGATAGACATTATTCCAGCTGATCCAGTTGCTCTAGTTGATATGTCCAAAGATATTGTAGTAGGGCATAAAAGGCCTTCCTAGGCTCACTCTACAGGAGGCATAGGAACATATAAGCCCCTCAAGGCACATCTCGAGAAATAAAAAGAGATTTTTGAGCTATCCTTCAATCATGAGCTACTTCATTGATTCTGAGCCTCCTTGTCTTGGAAAAGCAACATGAGAACATGTATGGAAAGATTCCATAATAGAATAATACCAGTATATCTTAAAGAATGATGTATAAGATATTGTTCAGAGACCAAAAGGGAATTCTGTGGTGACTTCCAAGTGGATCTATAAGATCAAGCATGCAACTGATGGAAGTGTCGAGAAATACAAAGCGAGATCTATAGCTAGAGGATTCTCACAAATAGAGGGAGTTGTCTATGATGAGACACTTGATCCAGTAAACCCGATACACTTCCATCTATACTACCATCCATGATTTGGAAGCTATATTAGATGGATGGATTCTTGATGAGTTTGGGTTTCAGTGAGAGTATTTCTGAACCAAACCTATATTATTACAATGTTGGTGACAAGAGCCTGATTTTGATGACTTATTTAGAAAGTCTTGTTGTTGAATATAAGTAAGCTTTGACTTATTATTTGAATATGAAATATCTGAGTATGATACACTACTTCTTGCGACAAGAAGTATGGAAGAGGACCGATGAGATTTTTCCCGAGTCAAGGAAAACATACAATGGGAATATTAACGAAGTTCAGTATGATAGAATGCAAAACCACCGTGATGGATTTGAAGAAAATGAATGATGATGATTCAGATGAGATTGATCCACAACTGATTGGATCATTGATGTATCTGGTTGACACTAGACCTGATTCATTCTATGTAGTGAATGTTCTTAGTCAATCCATGATTCAGCCGAGACAGACTCATTAGATAGTAGTAAAGCATGTATTGAGATATATACGAGGCATAATTGGATATGGCATGAGATATTCCTCCAGTGTGAACTTGAGTTTGCAGGATATGTTGATACAGATTGAGCAGAGAGTACAGTGGACCAGAAGAGAACATCTGGTTATTTTTTTAACGTGAAGTTTGCCATGTTTTCTTGGTGCAGTAGGAAACAAAGCTCTGTGGCCTTGAGTATCACAAAAGTAGATTATATAGAATTTAGTGTGAGAATCAGTGTGGCTTCACAAGCTTCTGACAAATTTACTTGATCATGAGATGGATTCTATGATTATAACCAGAGCTTTGTGAATCTCTTTGAGAAACTTGTGTTTTATGATAGATCGAAACATGTTGAGATAAAATATCATTTTCAGAGACATGATGCAGAGGAAAGTAGTACACGTGCCATACCTTCCTACACATGAAAAGATTGCAGACACCTTCACCAAACTGTCTTGGTGAAGAATACCTCTCTAGTTGAGAGGGAGTGTTGATGACTACAACTAAGAAAAAGTTCGAGTACTTCCGTGCGAGACTTGGCTTGATGGAGAATGCCTCCCTAGCTAAGAGGGAGTGTTGATGATTAAAATTGCGTGAGACATCCTCCAAGACATAGATTGATTGAGTCGACCTGAGAGAGATCCCATGAGTTGGGTGTGTGGTTCCTATCTAAGATAGAACTAGAACGTAGTGATGGCCTCCTCCTTACAGAGAGTTGAGAAGAACTCCAGATGATTCTCCTGTGTAACATAGTGAAAAAGGATATCTATTGAGTTGGATGTACATGTGGCTGAGCACAAGGTGAACGTGTGAATTCCCATGAGTTGGTGCATCGTTACAAGAAAAAGATGAAGACGATGTATTAGCCTCCTATGAGCAGAGAGTTGAGATGATGAACTCTAGATGACTCTCCTATGTAATGCAGTGGGAAAGAAGATCTGTTGAGTTGGACGTTCCTGTGGATGAGCACATGTGAACGTGATCCTAGTGGCTAAGCACTAGTGAGTGTGGTTCTCCTGTGAGACGCAGTGAGATAGAGATATGGACATCCCTATGGATGTGCCCCTAGTGGCTGAGCACTAGTGGGTTTATGATATCCCTTGCTATATTTTTCAACAGTCAGACTTACCTATAACCCTATTTGTTATGTAAAGGGTACAGGTCGGCCCCACCTTGATGTAAAAGAAAATTAATGTAAAAGATAATTAATATGGCAATTATTAATTATATTGTGAGTTATTGAGGTCGGCCCTGTTATGCCAATAGACACCACTGCTGGTAGGTTTAGCCTAATATAAGTAAAGGTAAATTCCCCATTGAGGAAACAAAACAAAAGTGTGAGTTTGGAAATTTTAGCAAGTAGATCTTCTTGGGAAAAGTGCGCACCTCTCTTGGGAGCTATTCTTCTAGGGTTTGAAAGCACCCTCTTGTGTGCTAGATTTTCTTGGTGGTGAAGCTATTTCTCTTGAAGAATATAGCAAAGGATTGGTTGGGTTTTATTCCCTTTTTGAGAAGGGTTTCGTAGGATACTTCTTGTGTACTTGTGCATGGTGTTTCTTCTTGTGATCTTGGTTGCTGCAACAAAATTGTTTATGGTTTAAGTTAAATGCTAAAATGGAATGAGCTTCATGCTTAAACCTTTCATATTGAAAAATCAACATCATGATGAAGGGACACTCCTTAATTATTATTGTAATTAGTGTTGCAGTTAATTTTAGTTATTTCTATTGTAGACAGTAGTTCAATTCAACAATTTCCACTACAAGCATTTAGTGCGCTTTTAGCAATTACTGTTCTAGGAATTTAGTTAGTTGTTGCAAATTCCTTTGTAATCAGCTAATAACGAGAAGGAAAAATCCTCCTTGCTTATAGAAGGCTCTCCTCTCTCACTCAATAAACGTGATGGTTATTTTCTCTTCTAATTCTTCTTCTCCATTTTCATGTATATTATATTTTCTCTTCTTTGTGCTATCTATCTTTTGTTCTTCATTGCGTATTTTAGTTTTCAATGTGTATTTCAGATCTGAATTGTAGATCAATTGGTATCAGAGCTTGTATCCAAGTTATCTTTTCTCTGCCATAGATTCAAGAGAGGCCATCCAACAAATATGTTTTTTCTCAGAGCTAGACATTCTTTTTAGGACTTCCAGTGCACCCTCCTAAGGGCTTCCAACACATTCATTTTTCACCATTATCCACACACCCTCTTCAGGAACTAGGTGCCTTCTCAAGGCCCTCAGGAGTTCAATGATTCTTAACAAAACATCCAATGAAAAATTGGCATCTATGGTGCATGAAAATTATGTTGTTGTGAAGAGAGTCGTCTACAGAGGATTCTGCATCCACTTCCATAGCTCCAATTAAGGATTTAACGATGGATCTCCATGATTTAATCCGTCTACAACAACGTAGAGCTCCAACACCCATGAAAATCGATACACGCTTCCAATTACCGAATTTTGCAGGCCAAATGAATGGAGATCATGTCGACTCTTGGATTCACAGTATTTCCACATACTTCCCTACATGTCATGAGATGACAAAAGACATGAAGCTTTAGATTGTCGGTCTGCAACTCGAGGGAATTGCGTAGACCTGGTGGGACACTTAGCTAGAGAATTATTCCTGGGTCATGGACATAGGTGACCCGGTCGAGACACAAACACCACACATTACGACATGGGTGGGATTTTTCCAGGCACTCAAAGATCGCTTCTATCCCCCGAGAAATCGACAAAACCTCCTTGCCAAATGGTTGCAGTTTTGAAAACTCACCCATCAGTCAATACATAACTACATAAATGTCTTCTGCAAGTTGCACATCTAACTACACATTTCATATTTGGAAGAGGTATTGATTGTCAAATTTAATTCTGGTTTATTAACATTTTTCTGTCGTGAAGTCAATTTGTTTGAGTCTCCTTCCTTGGACAAGGCCTTTCTTCAGGCCTTGGCCATGGAAAATAAAGTGGCTCCTCAAATCCGCTCTCCCCCAACCCGATATGGTCCTTCTACTGCTATTTCTTCACATACTAAGCATTCCCTTGGTTCCCCTGCTTCTCCATCCACACCTAAAAATGTACACGGGTGTACCTTTCATAAGACCAACTCGCATGTATCTATAGACTATCAGGAACTTAAGAAAATTCGCACCAACCATACTCTATTTGCAAAAGTCGCTCAACCAGATTCCTCTGACCATCCTGAAGTAGTCTCTCTCGATAATCCTACCGAAGTGGACCCTTATTTGATCCTGATGACCACTAATGAACTCAACATCTCTAATATACCCCTATTCACACATAATTTTCATATTAAGAATGAGTTGTCTACTCTCATCTTAGACAATGGAAGCCAAAATAACCTCGTTTCCCAGAACTTGGTCACACATCTTAACCTCCCCACCACTCTAGACCTGACCCCATACTAGTTCAGCTGGGTACAAAAGGAAGACCCTCATCTCACTGTCTCCCAATGTTGTGCGATTACCTTTTTGATTGGCCCTTTCCGAGATATTGTGGTGTGTGATGTCTCCCCTCTTGATTGTGTCGACTTGTTACTTGGAATTCCCTACCAACAGGCTCGACACACTATCTATCATGTTAAATCTCATCAATACCACTTGCAACATGAGGGGCATACTTATGTGCTTATTTCTTTTACTATTAAATCCACCCAACCTATTACTGACCACGCGACTGTTAGTCAAGTCAGTCTGAACCAATGTGTCTCTTTGTGCTTAGTTTTCCCCATTAACCTAGACAACCGAAATAACCCTGTACCTCCTGCCATAGATTCCTCGCTCCAAGAATTTGGAGATGTCTTCACACAACCCACATAACTGCCCCTGTCTCATTCTATTGAGCTCACACTTGATCTAACTCTTGGTTCTTCTTTTCTCGACACCCTATCTTATCACATCACTCCTCGAGAGGCCACTGAAATGAAACACCCAATTGGTCAACTTTCGAACTTAGGCCATATTCCACCTTCATCATCTCCATGTGCATCGCCCTCCTTTGCTATCCCAAACAAAGATGTTTCGTAATGGTGTCTAGTGACCCACTACCATGGCCTTAATAAAGCCAATGTTAAAACCCATTACCACCTACCCCATATTGAAGAATTGTTGGACCACTCACAAGTGGATTATTTCTTCACACAAATGGATTTGACAACTAGTTACCATCAAGTTCGCATGAATGCAACAAGTCATTTGGGTAAATGTGTGATCATTTATCTTGACGATGTTTTGGTCTTCAGTAATTCTTGGGCATAACATCTTCAGCACGTCTGCAACACCCTCGAGCTACTGCAGACACATACACTTCAGGGAAAGAAATCCTATGTTGGACATTCATCAGTTTCACATTTGGGACTCATACTAGACACAACAGGGGGTCACTCATATCCATCTCTAGTACAGGTTTTGGCACAATGGTAAACACACTCCAATTCCCATGACCTCAATAACTTTTTTCAAAAGGTTGGGCACCACTTCGCTGAGATTCCACCCACATTATGCTCTGCACGGGTTCCCCACTTGTCGGACATGAATCAAACCTTTGAGATTAAGAAGGATACATTTCAGTTCACCATTGGGGAGGTATTTAAAGAGGGAGGTCATTCGATGAAATTCCATTTAAAGACCTTTATTGCTTCTAGCTCAACATGTCAACAACAGGAACATCAATCAACTCAATGTTTTATCCATATGTTGACTTAGTGCTATACTCAGGAAGCAGTTGCCTTAAAAGAAACCCAATAGCATGTGAAACAAAGTCATGATAAGAAGTGCACACCATTGTTCTTTCAGTTGGGAAATCATATATGGATCTTGTTGGACAAGTACCAATTCAAACGCCAATATCATTTGCAACACAATTTCCCTCATTTGTTGGCAGAAGAAGGGATGCTTTCATATTTAAACAGGGAGGAATTGGGACATAAGGAAGTGTGCCCCACTTCATTAGCTACTCATGATGAAGGGACACTCCTTAATTAGTATTTTAATTAGTGTTGCAATTAGTTTTAGTTATTTCTACTTTAGACAGTAGTTCACTTCAACATTTTTCGCTGCAATCATTTAGTGTGCTTTTAGCAATTACTGTTGTAAGAATTTAGTTAGTTGTTGCAACTTCTATAGTAATCAGCTAATAACAAGAAGGAAAAAACTTCATTGCTTATAGAAGGCGCTCCTCTCTCACTTAATAAACGTGATGGTTATTTTCTCTTCTAATTCTTCTTCTCCATTTTCATGTATATTCTATTTTCTCTGCTCTACACTATCTAATTTTTGTTCTTCATTGCGCATTTTAGTTTTCGATGTGTTTTTCATATCCGAATTGCAGATCANAAACGTGATGGTTATTTTCTCTTCTAATTCTTCTTCTCCATTTTCATGTATATTCTATTTTCTCTGCTCTACACTATCTAATTTTTGTTCTTCATTGCGCATTTTAGTTTTCGATGTGTTTTTCATATCCGAATTGCAGATCAGTGTCGTTAGGTTAAAGTGTGTTTCTTAATGTGTTTCCTTAGTATGCATTAATATGCATTTCTGGTTATGTAATCGAATGGTCATGATATGTTCTAGATATATAGTGATCTAACAACTCATATTTTCCTCAATATTAATGGCTACATTGATCAGTGGCTTAACACCCCATTGGTCCATGATCTCTATTTAAAAAGAACGGAGGGTCATTTGTTGTTGATCGATTGTGAAAACTCTATTGTAATATTTCTCTTTTGCATTAATAAATTGCCTCACCATGGATGTTTCCCCATTGGGGTTTTACCACCTAAATCATTGAGGTTTTTCCACTTAAAAACATAAGTGTGTTGATCTGCAATTTGGTTGTCTAAGTAGGGTATACTAGGGCCAACCACTGAAATATATATATACTTGACCAAAAAATTCCTAGAGTAATTAACTAAAAGAACCCAATATCTTTAGATTTTTATTTATTTTTAATAATAAAAAAAATCTAACCAATGAATGTGAAACAAAAATCTAAAACTTTAACATTACCAAAATAAAATTCCATTCCATCTTATCCTAATCTTCAAAGTTATTTTTATAACTAATAACCTACCACAAATAAGCCCAATGCCCTCCTAAAATACAATCTATAACAACATTTCAAAGAATATAAATAAACCCAAAAATAAAGATGTAAAAACACCCATACACAAAAATATTATTAATCAATATTTATTACTAGATTATTCTAAACTGGAAATCAAGGTCTCCATGCTAGAAATCAAGGTTTCCATTTATGGCTAAAACCAATAACCACACTTATAACTACACCAAGAATAACTTGTACAAATGTATTACCAAATATTAGAAACTTTTCACTACTAAAAAAATAAATAAATAAAGTGATGTTTTTAAACCGTGAGGAAAAATAAATCCATGTCAACACGGCATCAAATCATAAAAAACCATTGTGATATTTTCAAATCGTTAGGAGAAATAATCCTAAGTCAACACGGTATGAGAAACTAGAAACTATTTATTTAGAGATTAAGTGCATTGGCACGTCTTTTGCCTTAGCTGGTCACTTCCTTGTATCATATATTTCTACTTTAAAAAACACAGCATTTGCATTCATTATTTATTTATTTCTGTTTATAGATGAAAATTCTCAGCACATCAATTAGTAAAATGTTTCTAAACATGTCAATGCATTATCTTGGGAGACTAAAACCGAGGCTCGGCGTTTTGATTAAGCAACGGCGTTTGCAACTTTTAACTTTTAGTCTCTATCTTTTTAATTATATATAATCCCTTCTCCAGAACGAATTTTCTTCGAAAAGAATCCACTAGACTTTAACTTATTAAATATTTTTTTAAATATAATTGTTATACAACGACCACACTATTGAAATTTGAGATTAAGAAAAGAACGGGAGAGGTATTGAGATTACCAATGGTGGCTTGCTGTTGGAAAGGTAGGTGGTGTTAATAGTTTTAAGATATTGATTTAATATCCATATTTTCATCATTTATTTTGTATCTCATATGTTTTCTAGTTATACATTTTTTAATTTTTTTTTGTCTATTTTTTTTTTTTAAATATTGATAAAATATTTATATTTCTATCCTTTATTCATCTTTTGGTTTAATTAGTTTTCTGCTTTCTATCTTTAATAACTATCCTTACCTATAGACTTAATATTTATATATTTTTTATTTTAGCATTTTAAAAATAAAACAAAAAAAACATTTACGTGGCTTGGTTTGACTTAAGGAGAAAGGCCATTTTTCTTTTTTAGAATATTATTGACTAATTAGAGGAGAAAGGCGTCGTCTTTTTTGGAATATTATTATTTTATGAAAAAATAATTTTTTTAAATTAAAAAAAAGGTTTTATTTATTTTTCATTATCTCTATCTATCTATATCATTTATAGGGTGTTGTCTAACTATTCTATAAAATGACTTTTTTCGTTGGAATCCGACGACATAAATCTGCATGAAACGACTTTTTGTTGTTGTTTAAAATCTATTTTTCAATGTAGAAATGGATTCAACATGCTAAAAAACCCCCCAAGCACTTGGATTATACATAAATAATCACTTAAATCTGTGGATCTAACAATTTCTTTCCAGATTTCAGGCAAATGTTCCCGAAAACAATCGTGGGAAAAGAGTCATTTCATAGAACGTTTAGACTAAGACATTTTTTAGTCTAGTTAATTGTTATGTCTATTTCTCTTCTTTAGTAAATTTTGATCTATTTATTTATGGAATGAGTTAATAAGTAAATAAATTCAATTTTTCAWATAATACATTTTTTTATGATGAGGTACAATTTCTCTTGATCTATTATTTTTTTAAATTTTGTCAATTGATTTGTTTTATAATGAGCCGAAACCTATAAGAATTGAATTTTTATGATCAAAATTCTCATCAATTGGGTGGAACTATAACTTTTAACAAAATTCCTATCAAAGTTGAGCACAATTTAAGGAAGAATTCCCATCAAGAAAAGATTAATTTTATCCACATATCAACTTACTCTTCTATATTTCCATCACTTCTCTTTTAGTCTATATTTTTTAAAATTTTGACAATTGATTAAAATTTCCCATATTTGCGGGAGCTTTGAGGTGCGCTAGGGTTGGGGTTGCTTCAACTCTGGTGCACTTGGTTGCCCCTGGTGGGGAAAAATGATTCCAATCGAGGGAGGGCCACGAGGCATCTCCTACAGTCACACGACAATGCATGGAAACACAGGCAAGGGTTCCAGGCGCCCAACCTTTGAACCACCGCTAGATCTACACTCAAAGCTTCTCTTTGAGGGTACATTCAAGGAAAAGGAAGGATATCGACTCAGGGAATGCTCCAACAAGAGCAGCGCGACCCTGGGTACCTAGAAAATGTATTCCTCAAGCGTCGCAAGCACCGAAATATGTCATAAGCACACCCATAATAGAAGAACAAAATAAATACATGCACGATTACGCCCTAGTCGAAAAATTTCTAGGGCTATGGCCCTCTAAACGCGAGCTGGTAAAATGGATACACCAATGGTGGAAGCCCAAAGGTCATTATGATCTCCTGTTAGGATCCAAAGGATTCTTCACAATGATATTACACAATCTAGAGGACAAGAACCACATATTTGATGGAGGCCCTCATTTATTCACCTCCGCTGGACTCTTCTTGCGATTTTGGACGGAGAAGTTTATTCCTAAAAAAAAGGATTTTGCGCATGCCCCAGTGTGGATATGACTCTATTCCCTGCTGCAGGAGTTTTGGTAGGAAGAGGTGCTGGAAGGCATTGGAAACACAATTGGAGTATACGTTAAAACTTCATAGGAAACAAAGCAATGGAGATACACCTCCTATGCATGCATCTGCGTCTACCTGAATATTTCAAAGTCGCTAACAAGATCCATTGCCTTGGAATACCATGATGAGGACTAGCTGCAAACGACTGACTATGAGCACATACCGTTCTGATGTAGGAAATGTCATGAGAAAGGGCACCTCTTCAGAGATTGCCCCCTCAACACGACAAGCAAGGATAAAAACCCATAAACAAGCATGAATAAAGATGACTTCATCCCAATAGCAAGGAGACGCAGACAGGGGGGAAGGAGAATGGCAGCCACAACCAATAAGGAATCGCCTTCCAGCATCTCGTTCGATGCCATACAACAACTTCCATAGAACATGGATGCCTCACAGGTCCCTTCTACAGAGGAAACACAACAAAACCAAGAGAAAGGGAAAGCAGTGGACACCCCAGGTATTGAGAAAACCACTTCCTTTCCAAGCTCCAACACCACAACAGTAGAACCCTCAGAGACAGAAGATGGTGATGCAGAAATGGATCTTGATGAGAAGGACTTAGCTAGAGTAGATTTGGAACATCTGGAAGAAGCTTACCGACACCAGAAATTATACACCATCCCTCCAGACTAGTTGCGGAAAGTCCACAAAGTCTTCCTCAACTCTACAGCTGGCTCCACTGCTAGATCTAGTTCAAGTCTGGGAATACAGGGGAATACACCAAAAGAGGAACGCAAAACTCAGAAAGATGAAAAGAAAAGGGGAAGGAAATCCACCCAAAAGCTCATACAAGAGATTGGACACTTCATAGTTAACTCAGGTCAGATTCATTTCATTTCTGACAACTTCCCCCCTCTCCCCTCCCCATCCTCATCATGAAGATCATCTCTTACAATATAAGGGGACTCAACGGTTGTAGTAAGCAAAGACTACTACAGGAGATTATCATGGCAGAACAGCCAAACATTATGCTGCTCCAAGAAACAAAATGCGCAACGTAGGAAATGGATAGAGTTCTCTCTTGCTACTGGAAGCAAGGGAAAGGTATCTACATTGATGCAACAGGATCCACGGGAGGCCTATCAATTCTTTGGAACCCGAGTTTATACCATGGATAATTTCTTCACAACCAGGTGGTCCATCTCAGCGACCTATTGACTCATCGGCTCCAACAAGCCTGGATACCTCACAAATGTTTACGGACCAGCCACACCAAGGGAAAAGAATGCCTTCATTAGGAACCTGGAGGGACTTTCCACCCTCACCTTTGGAAGTATATGGATTCTTGGAGGAGAATTTAATATAATATGCAATCTGGACGAGAAAAGAGGTGGAACTCACTGAATCGAGGCATAGTCAAGGCAGTTTCAAGGCCTAATCTATAAGTTAGGCCTCATTGACATGGAAACACCAAATGGAATCTTTACCTTTACGAACCGAAGATCGGGATCCCATTAGGTAGCTTGCCGACTGGATCGCTTCCTCATCTCTGACTCCCTCTTAATGGAGGGAACAACTCTAGAAGCTCGCATCCTTAACACCCACGGATCAGATCACTGGCCCATCCAACTGTGCCTAGACATTCTAGCCTCTCTAGGATGCAAACCCTTCATATTCAAATGGTTTTGTCTCAACCACCCAGATTTTCAACGAAATGCCCACACTTGGTGGAAGGAGGCATCCATGCTACATGGCTCCAAGATATACAGATTCCAGCAGAAACTCAAAAAATTGAAGCAACCACTCAAATATTGGAACAAACAAACCTTCGGTAATATCTTTGAAGCCAAACAACAACAAAAGGAGAAAATGAGCATCCTACAGAGACAAATCTGAGATCAGGGAATCTCTGAGGAACTCACGATGCAGGAAGCAACAATAAGCCAAAAGATGGAGGAAAGAAAATTCCAAGAAGAGATCTTATGGAGGAAAACGTCTCGCATCCAATGGCTACAGGAGGGCATAAGAAATACCAAATTCTTCCACAACTCTACCCTTCAATGAAGACATGCCAATCGCATTGAACAATTGATCACAGAGGACGAGCACACCCTCCACTCTCATGAGGACCTAGAATCAAAGTTGGTCACTGACTACCAAAATATCTTGACTGAACCTCCAGGGGATAGATCTCAAGCCATATCCCAAATCACTCAGCATATACCCTCCACAATCAAGACGGAGCAGAATGACACACTGATAAGGCCTATCATGATCGAGGAAGTGGACCAGGCACTTCATGAAACTCCAATAGGAAAATCTCCTGGGCTGGACGGTTTCACTTCAAAAATTTTCCATCACTGCTGGCAGATGGTAAGGGAGGAGGTGTGGGAAATCATTGAAGATTCTAGAGCTTCTGGTCAAGTCCTTTCAGCCCTCAATGCCACCTTCCTCACCCTTGTTCCCAAATACGAGCAATTCAACCACCCAAAACAGTTTAGACCTATTGCTCTCTGCAATGCCATCTACAAGTTGCTAACAAAGGTAATATCTCGGCGCCTCGAAACTATCCTTCCCTTCATCATTTCACCAGAACAATCAGGTTATGTGGAAGGAAGGAAAATCTTGGACAACGTTATCCTGGCTCATGAAGTTATCCATTATCTTCAGAAGACTTGCACTCCAGGTATGTTGTTAAAACTAGATCTTTCCAAAGCTTTTGACAAGCTAAGTTGGGGTTACATGCATTTTGTTCTCTTAGCCTTTGTTTTTTACTCTTCCTGAGTTAATTGGATCCTAAATCTCACCTCCTCTACCTTTTTTTCAATCCTCATCAATGGAGTCCCCTCTCGCCCTTTCTCACCCACACGTGGGATTAGGTAAGGGGATCCCCTGTCTCTGTTCCTTTTCATAATCATGGTGGAAGGTCTAAGCCGCTCCATTCAATCCTTAATAGAAAACCATACTTTGGCAGGATTACCCTTGCATGGCATCGATCCTCTGATCTCTCACAGTCAATTTGTTGATGATACCTTAATGATGGGATTCCCCATGATCCAAGAGGCCCAAAAAATCCTCTCCATTGTTCAAACCTTTTGCAATGCCTCTGGAATGGATATTAACAAGGAAAAATCCCAGATCTTCTTCTTTAACACCCCAATGTCGATTCAACTCCACATTATCGTGATCTTGGGTTTCACTCGAAGCTCCCTTCTGTCCAAATATCTGGGTATTCCCCTCCTCGACAAGGACCTTAGAAATAGCTCATGGGAAATCCTCCTCACTTCCTTCTCGAAAAGGCTTGCCTCTTGGACCTATTGTTCTCTCAATCTACCTAGTCACCTTATCCTCCTCAATTCCATGTTGTAGGACCTACCCATCTACACCTTCTAGGCCCTCGAAGCTCCCAAATTTGTTCTCAATGCTATCAGAACCCTACAAAGAAACTTTTTGTGGTAGGGCACTAAGACATGGAAAAAGTTGGCGTTGATCAGTTGGGAAAGGATCTGCAAACCTAAGGCACAAGGGGGTTTAGGGCTAAGAGATCCAACAATTATGAACAAAGTTTTGAGCGCCAAAATTTGGTGGATATGGCTAAAGAGACCTCAAGATCTCTGGGCCAAGCTGTGGAGAAGAAAGTACACACCCAAAACTGCTGAAAGGAACTTAATTAGATGGAATGGGGACATCCCAAGGTCCATGATTTGGATGGCATCCAGGCATAATCGAATCTTAGTGGTCAATCATGCCTTTTGGTAAATCCTTAATGGCCAAACAACCTTCTTTTGGAATGACTCGTGGCAACAGTTACCTGTTCTAGCGCAAGATGCCTGGGCTAACACATTTCTCATCCCGACTACCCAAGCGAGGATGAAAAACATCGCAGACTACTGGCAAGATCACTCTGCAGATGTCACTTGGAGATGTTGGAAATCCATTAGAGAGAACCTTCATATCGCAGAGCATGTGGACCTATAGCCTTGGTACAAACTGATCAATGCCAGGAAAATTCAAATTTTATAGGGAGAAGACATCCTTCAATGGGGACATTCTTCATGGAGCACTTTCAATATCCAAGAATCTTATGCCATCAAGGCAGACCTCATTCACTCTCCCCCGGGGAAAGTTTCGACTAAAATCTGGTCACTCAAGCATTGGCCCAAAATCAGTAACTTCCTTTCGTTGGTGGCACATGGTAGCATTCTCACTTGGGACAATCTCATGAAACGGGGGTGCACAAGGCCTTCCATATGTCCTCTATGCATGAAGGATGCAGAAACGCAAAATCACATGCTCAATATTTATACCTAAATCTCCCAAGTCTGGGATCGATGCATGACAGTCATGCACATTTCATATTGTAAGCGAGAGAGCCTTAGCACAACTATTGAAGAGTGGCGGATTGTGGCCTTCCAATCGCCCATTTTGAACTACATATGGCAGCTACTCCCCGATTTCATCCTTTGGTAACTTTGGAAAGAAAGAAATAGAAGAATCTTCTGGAACACTCAAAGAGATTGGCAATTTTGTTGGACCCAAAGCTGCACAAACATCAGAGAAACAATCAGTCTATAGCATTGGACAAAAGCAGACATGATCTATCCAATTCGAGAACAGGGCATCATGGAAAGTTGGAAACTCGTTTTAAAACTGATCTCTTCCATCACACCACAAAGATCTAAGCTCAGGGATAGCCCCTCTCATTGGTCCTCTCCACCTGAAGGTTTCATTAAGATGAATTTCGACCGGGCTTCCAAAGGAAATATGAGAGCAACAGGCTTCAGAGTGGTCTTCCGAAACCAACAGGGGAACATATTGCTCATCTTAGTAGGAAACATGGGTCACACAACTAACAACGTGGGAGAGCTATGGGGTCTTATAGGAGGTCTACAAATCGCTCTAGCATAGGGATTTCACAAACTGGTTGTGGAAGGGGACTCGCAATTCATTCTCAACCTTTTTGGGAAAATTTTGAATGGAGCAGATCTGAAAAAAATCTCGCCATGTTGTTGACTCTGATATGGGCTCGGGACCATTGCGAATCTCATCCGGTCCTACCAAGCTCTCATCCCCTCGCATGTGAGACGAAAAGAAAATCAGATTGCAGACGATCTAGCCAACATTGGAGTTTCCCTAGATGGAGAGGACCTTATCTGCCTGGCTTCCACCCACTAGATGCATCCTACCCTCCAGAGATGTATGGACAGGGTTCTGGATATAGACAGTCCCCCGAATGGGGTGTTAGTTCAGGATAGGTGGTGCGAGGATGGGAATGGAAACTTCTAACGCAGAAACATCCATGTGACATGTGCATGCCCCTCCCTACTGCCCACACCATGAACTTAAAGCTAATTCATTGCTACCAGAGCACCATTAATCCTAGTGTGCTCTACTCTGGCCTCCCATCCGTTTGATGGATCCGCCATTACTCTAGTCGCCTCTGTGCATGTGCATCCTCCCCTCTCAGTAGTATTCATACCATGAATCTCACCAACGTTTTCTCCATCTCCATTCTATTCTGTTAGAGCCATCCTGCAGTTTGTTCCCTCCTATGGTGCTCATCGACCATCCGCGCCATTTCCTTGTGCCTACTTACCTTTGCTTTTCTCCAGCCATGCCGAGACTGCGTGGGAAGTCCAAAAGTGATTCATCTTGGCACAAAATTGGTCACGCCTAGAAATTCAACCCCCACCTTCCCCTGCACCCTCGCATATCTTGTCACCCTCCTCGCCAGCCTCTTCGGAGTAGTCTGCTCATAGTCTCAGTGGTCACCTGCCTCTCTCCTCGCCCTATGCGTGTAGAGTTGAATGGTTCGACCTCCTGGGGAACTCATTGGGCTTCAACCCAGGGTCGATACCAGACTTGAATCCTCTTCGCAACCCACCCTGGTCGTCCCTCCCAATTCACCTAAGAAATCTTTTCATAATCCTTCGCTAGTGCAATCACCACCGGTCCAATCTCCATGCAAAGGTTTCTTCGGTTGCCATGAGAAGCATTAGGAGAAACCCCACTCCTTCTCAGACTGCTCTACCTGCACAAAGGTACAAGATGACCTTGCAATACTTCAAATCCTAGTATTTGAGGTTCATAAAGAGGTGGACGACTTGTTCTTTAGACTGGAAGTCTTGGACGGAAAAGGAACAAAAATCCTGCAGATGCTCTCCTCTTTGCACAGTTTGTGCAACCCATTAGAAGTGACACCAAATTCACCAAGGAACACAGAGATGATACTGGTCCCATCTCTGCACAGGTCTCCAGTGGACGACACAACACCAGACTTGGCTCCAGCGTTCTAGGCACCCACCTTGGATACGATGCCATGCTACACGCCTACAACTTGAGCTGCATAGGTGTTAGACTACATGGCCTGCTGGTTGTTTTGTTTATATTTTTCCACTTGTATTTTCAATTATAATCTGTTATTATTGTCTTATATCGGTCCTAGAGGGTCTAGAAGCTTGGGTGAATCAATTTCCCCATGGGGCTATTCCACTCCAGGTGCTTAATGATGTTATATGACTGGTTTTATGAAACAATGGTTTTGGAAATGAGAGGCTGGCTAAATTGGTTTCCCCATGAGGCAATTCAGTAACTACAGTCCTCGGATAGACATGTTGATGCTGTAACTTTTTATTCTGAAAGGTTTTTTATAGAATACTTACTTACAAAAAAGAATAAAAAAAATTGACAATTGATTTGTTTTATAATGTGCCAAAACCTGTAAGGAATGAAGTTTTATGATCAAACTTCTCATGAACTAGGTGGAGCTATTACGTTTTAACAAAATTCCTATCAAATTTGAGGAAGAATTCTCATAAAGAAAAGATTGATTTTATCCACATATCAACTTACTCTTCTATATTTCCATCACTTGCACTACTATATTTCCATCACTAATCTTTTAGTCTAATTTTTCACCTATCTCTCCTTCTTGTTTTTGGTATTTATTTGTTTATGGATTTTATTCATCCAAAAACATAGATGAACATTTTGACAAGCTATAAAATCATATACACTGATCGACTTAGTAATCATTGACTTAGTTGAAAGTGAGAGGTGGAAGGACTCAATTTTCTACTCACATAACATGTTTTATAAATTAAAAAATATGTTATTCTAGGTAGTCTACCTAAACTTGATAAATAAAACCTTGATTTGAATACCTTAAATGCCATTGCGGTGTAAAATCATGAATGTGGTTATCTATTTCCTTGTTTTTTGAGAAAATAAATTATATTTTCACAATTTTTTCAACTTATGGTAAACAAAAGTATTTTTTTTATTTAGAATTTCACTTTGTAGTAAGAAAACAACTTGTCAATAATTTTGTTAGCTTTCCACTGATTATTTTTCGAAATTTTTTTATTAACATTTGATATGTCAATTTAACAATTGTTTGACAATATGTTCCTTAAAAATGAAGAGAATTATAGTGAGATATGTTTTTGGGTGTGAATGTACTCATTATTAAACTTTTGTTTATGAAAAATGAAATATGTTGCAACAATCTAAACAATCTCTATTAATGTATGACTATAGATTTGAATTTAGCGGATGAATATTATAATTACTAAATTTTTTTGAATTTGACCAATCTGAAAAAGTTGCATATTTTAAACATGTTTATTATGACACCATGTATCTCGATTAATTTTCATTTAAAAGTAAAATCTAAAAATACCATTTTGAAGAGGATAGTCAAGGGTTCTGTAATATGAATTTTCCATAGTTTTCCATTGTGTATTATTGCAGATATTGATTTTTCATTTCACTAAATCATAATCTCATCTAAAAATAATATGCAAACATTTGTTTTATAAAATTAATTAAAATTACTAAAAAACAATTAAATTGAATACAAATTGTATCAAATGAAAGTAGAATCAATTCTAAAAATGTTGGTATTAGTTCCTAAACTAGACTCATAGTATTTTAAGGAATCTTCTCCTTCCAAAGTTGGAGTAACCTGAAGAGAACTTGCAATTTTCTGAGCACTACCATAGTTGTAGGTGTTCGGCCGAACTAATAGTTCGGTCGAAAGTTAGTTTTTTTTATTGAAAGTTAAATTTAACGGAATGACTAATGTTTGAATGAATAATTGCTTTCGTTCGAAAAGTTGAAAATACAAACATCCTTCAGCTGGGATTTAATACAAACACTTTCGGTGCACGAATGTTGAAGGCGTTGTTAGATTTAACTTTCGGTCGAAAAATTGTTTCGGCCAAAAGTGTGTATCATTTGTTCGGCCGAAAAAATGCCATTAAGAGATTCAAAGACTATACAAGCATCGAGTCATTGCATGGTAATATAATCGTTGAATTGCAAGTACTAGCCATGATGTGCCACCAAAATCTAGTCTAATTTTTGGATTATTGCAATAGCCCCAAAATGGTTTCAGTGATTATGGAGATGATGCCGAATGGAACCTTGGAGAGGAAAATATAAGAGAAAACATTCAACTAGGAAACTATCTTGAGTATCATTGTGGGAGTGGCGAATGAATTGATTTATCTTCACAAAAAGAGTCTAGAAGCTATTCTTCATTGTGATCTCAAGCACTCCAACATTTTGCATGATTTCGACCTCAAACCTACAATTGTTGATTTTGGGCTCTCAAGATTTTTGAAATATGGTGAAATGACCGATAGATTTAGTACCACCAACATTAGGGGATCCATTGGTTACATGGGACCAGGTACACAGAAGATAATTACCCTATTACTTGTGTTTGTATAACTTATTAAGTTTGATTATGGAAGTTCGATCCTGCATGTCATTGTCTTGTGTTTTAGAGAGTATGCAACTTATTCAAAAATCACCTCAAAGGTTGACGTATACAACTATGGAATAATCATTCTAGAAATGGTGAGCGGTATAATCCCAACACGTGAGATGTTTTTGGATGGAACAACCACACTTCAACAGTGGGTGGTGGATGTCATTACTGATGGAAATCCCTTAAGATTTGTTTCTCCTCAGTTCTTCCAAGGATGCACGTCCAATGAATACTCAATTAACGATGAGATGATTAAAGTCTTGCATTTAAAATTTACTTGCATCTCATACACCTCAAAATAGACCAAGCATGAGAGAAGTCATTCACATTTTAAGTACATTGTATTCAATTGCAATGCTGAAAAGAAAGGATTCTCCATCACCTCCGAGCATATCCTCATCTCATTTATGGACTTCGCATATCATACATGGGTTACCTGTGACTTGAACAGTCACTCTCAGGGGTTGAAATAATGTTTTAGTTGAAGAAGCTTGATTATAGTCCATTCAATTAAGATGTGTTTGAGGTTGTTTACATGCTAAGAGTCATAGCAAACTTATGGATAGACAATCTTGTAAATATTTATGCTTTTATAGGGAAAAGGCCAAGTGACAAAAAAGTTATGATGTTTTATGATTTTATCTTAAAAACCCAAGCACAAAAGCTTTGCATCTCATTTGTGTAAAGGTATTTTATTTGTTTTTATAAATATTTCATAAAATGTATCAAAAGTATATTTTAGGTGTACAAGTGTATATTATATTTTTTTCCAAGGTTGAGTTTTGTTTATGTATAATAATATATATATATCTTTACAAGTTGATGTTGGTTTTGAGATTATATTACTAAAAATTAGGTTAATATTTTTAAATATTATAAACTTTTTTTATATTCTAATAAAATATATAATTACAAATACATAGTATATCTTATACTTGTTAAAAATTTTATTAACCATATGAGAACATGACAAGCTCATAGGTAATGTTCCTCCATAAAAAAAAGATTGAGATGAATTATAGGGAGGAAAACAAGATGGTTGATCACATATTTTCACAAGCAAATGTTTTCTTTTAGTTCATTGTTCCTTGCATTGAGTAGATAAAGTCCCATAATCTTAGTAAATTCTTATGTTATTAAAGTGGTTGCCACTATTCATTTTATATTTTGAAGATGATTGCATTGAACAAAGAAAATCCAATTTTTCAGATTGTTGTTGATATATTAATAGGAGAAGAAACTCAAACGGTTGATGTTGGCATTGAGCTTGATGGAGAAGTTACTTTCCATGCCAAGATAAAGAGATTCTTGAATTCCAAGGGTTGCAAAGTCAAATATTGTTTTTTTTAAGATCCTAGTGCTAAG
>ML780313.1:830909-848698 GCA_009831015.1 Picea engelmannii | reverse complement strand
ACCCACCCATGCAACAAAATAACCCACCCTTTGTTGATCCATCAATGTGGACCCCTTGGCCTCCACAGCAGCAACAACCATATCAGAACCAATGGAATCAAAATTGGAGAGGACAACAACCCCCCTTCCAAAATCAATTACCTTAATCGCAATTCCTACAACCACTTTCCTTACCAGCAGGTACTCCCCCAAACAATCAAACGATAAGACCCCAGCTACCTGTACAACCTAACCCTAACCCAAATAATAAAGCTGTGCAGTGCATTGATATTTATAACTAGCCTACACTTTCTCTTCTCCCTGCGCAATGCAACAATATTCATCTACGATCTGGGAGAATCGTGGAACCTACCATAGCTGATGTTACCTCTTCTGATAAAGAGGAAACAAAAGAGCATGATGTACCTGAAAAGGTACAATCATCCTCTAACAATGCTGCTGAAACAACAAAACCACCATTTCCTGAGCGTTTAGCCTTAACTAAAATGCCTGAGCCACCAACCTTCAATCTTCTAGGGGAATTACAAAATTTATATGTCAAAATTCCTCTGCTACAAGCACTCTGAGATGTACCAATCTATGCCAGGACAATGCGAGACATTTGTGTTAAAAAGCCTGGTAAGAAAACTAAGGATCCCCTTACAGTCCATGTTATGGGAGACTTGTCTGCACTAATGTCAGGTAAAACTCCCCCAGTTAAATATGGTGATCCTGGCCATCCTACCATTACAGTACAAGTTGGAAAAACGATAATCCCTCGAGTCCTGGTAGACCTAGGTGCCGCCATCAATATCATGACTCTGGAAACCTTACAACTTCTACAATTACAAAATGAAGTCAGAGACACCCAACCATCCTAGAATTGGCTGATCGATCCACAATTAAACTAGAAGGAGTCATTGAAGACCTCAGTATCTCTGTGGAATCCTAGAATTATCCAGTTGAATTTACGGTACTACAACCCAAAACAAAGTTGGGGGGCCACCCTCTAATTTTGGGTAGACCTTGGCTAGCCACAACAGATGCTTTTATCAGCTGTAGATCAGGCTCAATGATAATTTCAAACGGTTATGAAACTAAGCAGCTTACCCTCTACCCTCATGCTACACCCCTAGTTAATAATGATAATTTTGTATGGGTAGATTTTGATGATCAACCTACTCAACCCCTTTTGACTATCGGACAAGCTTTAAGCCTGAAAGACTCTACTGAGGATGAAGTAATTAATAATTTTATTTTCGAACCCTCCTTTGTGACTCTAGAAATTCATAATCAACTAACTGTAATGTTGGAGTCTAATAATCAAGAAAACCTCAATTCAGAAAGCCCACCTCAAACATATAACACCATCTCCTCCAAAAGCATACCAGTGGAAATTGAACCTGGCAAAACATTGAACATAAACCCTAATTTGAAAGATGCTGAAACACAGCAATTAATGAAGTTACTTCAGGAAAATAAAGAAGCATTCGCATGGGATTACACATATATGAAAGGAATCTCTCCTGAATTATGTACTCATCGAATATATATTAAGGAAGATGATCTGCCAATCTACCAACCTCAGCGACGAATGAACCCGAATCTAAGAGAAATCCTCAAAGAAGAACTTCAAAAATTGCTCAATGCAGGGTTTATCTATCCTATATCAGATAGTGAATGGGTGTCCCCGTTGGTAATAGTTCCTAAGAAAAATTGGAAATGGAGAGTATGTGTGGATTATAGAGCTTTAAATAAAGCCACTCAAAAAGATCACTTTCCATTACCATTCATTGATCAAGTGTTAGATAATTTGTCAGGGAAGAAAATTTTCTTATTTTTAGATGGTTTCAGTGGGTATAACCAGATCAAAATTCCACCTCAAGATCAAGATAAAACCACCTTTACTATCCCTTGGGGAACCTTTTCTTATAGAGTCCTTCCATTTGGACTGTGTAATGCACCAGCAACCTTCCAAAGAGCAGTTTTAGGAATCTTTTCTGATATGCTTAATGATTATGGAAATCTTTATGGATGACTTTACACCTTATGGTGTTTCTTTTCAGGAAGCACTGCAAAACCTTGAGAAAGTACTTAAACAATGCATACAAGCCCAACTCTCCTTAAGTACAAAAAAATGGCATATGATGATGAGTGAAGGAATAGTGCTTGGACATTTTATCTCATCTCAAGGAATTCAGGTAGACCCATCCAAAATACAAGTCATTAAGGATATTCCTACTCCCAAAACTCAAATAGAGGTAAGAAGTTTTCTAGGACATGCTGGATACTACAGAAGATTTATCAAGAATTTTTCCAAAATAGCTTCTCCCCTGTTTGTGTTACTGATGAAAAATGCTGAATTCAAATGGATTAATTCTTGCCAGGAAGCATTTAATACACTTAAACATCAGTTATCTACAGCTCCTATCCTTAGAGGATCTGATTGGACACTTCCCTTTCACATATCCTCCGATGCTTCAGATACTGCAATAGGAGCTGTTTTGGGACAGGAAGAAAATCATCTCCCTTATGCTATATATTTCATCAGCAAGAATATGACCCCTGCTGAACTCAATTATACAGTCACCGAGAAGGAATTCTTAGAAATTATCTATGCAATTAATAAATTTAGACATTACATTACTGGATATTCTACTTTTTTCCATACTGATCACTCAGCTATCAAATACTTAATGAACAAACCTATCACAAATTCTAGAGTCACTAGATGGCTACTATTATTGCAAGAATTTGATATTACAATTGTAGATAGACCAGGAAAAGAGAATGTAGTTGTTGATTTCCTTTCTCGATTGACACCTGATGATGATACCCCAGTAGATGATTCCTTTCCTGACGAATATCTATTTGCAGTTTCTGCTCACTCACCTTGGTATGCAGACATTGCTAACTACTTGGTTGCAGGGAAGTTACCACCACACCTATCCTACTGAGAGAAAAAAAGTATCATTTATCAAAGTGCTCGGTATAGTTGGATAAGTGGGTACCTTTTCCATACAAGAGATGATCAAGAAATTCGAAGGTGTATTAGAGAATATGAGGTGTATGATCTACTAAAATCTTGTCATGATGGCCCTTGTGGAGGGCATTTTGCTGATAAGAGAACATCACATAAAATTCTCAGGATGGGGTACTATTGGCCCTCACTCTTCAAAGATGAAAAGAAATATGTCCAGGCCTGTGATAGCTGCCAAAGAGTAGGCCAACCTAATCATAGAGATGAAATGTCATTAAACCCCCAAATAGTACTTGAACCATTTGAAAGATGGGCCTTAGACTTTATTGGACCCATCAACCCTCCATCCAATCAAAAAGTTTATATAGTGGTCTGCACAAACTATATGACTAAATGGGTGGAAGCCAAGTCACTCCACAGAGCGACCGAAGAAGCAGTTATAGATTTCTTATTTAAAGACATCTTCATCAGATTTGGAGTACCAAGAGAATTAGTTACAGATGGAGGACCTCCTTTCACTTCTCATGGGTTCAAATCCACCCTTCAAAGATATCATATTCAACAGAGAATGACTACAGCATACCACCCCCAAGCCAATGGAGAGGTGGAAAGCACAAACAAAGTAATAGAAGCCATTCTCACAAAAACAGTGAAGGAAAATAGAAAGGATTGGTCCTACAGGATCCCAGAAGCATTATGGGCCTACAGAACTACCTGGAGAAATACTACAGGATTCTCTCCCTATGAATTAGTCTATGGAAAAAGTGTTGTCTTTCCAGTGGAATTTGAGATAAAAACCTTAAGGACTGCTTTAGCTGTCAACCTTGATTTAACTGATGCACAAACAGCCAGGTTGCAGCAGCTTAATGAATTGGAGGAGAAAAGATTAGATGCCATTCAGCAGACAACCATAATTCAACAGCAAAGATAAAAATGGCATGAGAAAAATATCAAGAAAAAGCAGTTCCAAAAAGGTAATTGGGCCCTACTGTATGATTCCCGGTTCAAATAATTTCAAGGGAAACTGTGTACAATATGTCTTGGACCTTACGAAGTAGACACTGTTTTCCCCAATGGAACAGTAAGGCTCCTCACAATTGATGACTCCAAAACTCCGCTACTTGTAAATGGTCATCGGCTCCATCTGTACCAGCACCCTATTTCCAAAGAAGATTTTAAGGCCACATGCATGGCAGACGCCCATTACCTCTTCTTAGAAGGGGCTTCTACCCCTCATTGCAATTAATTCTTTTAAGTTAATTTCTTTAGTATTAGATTAGATTGGATTTTATTTACTAATAATCCCTGTCAAGAAATACCATGTTACAATCGATTTTTGCAGATTACCGATCGAAGCACAGGCCACTAGGAAAGGATGATCCTACTTCAAGGAGACAAGCCTCCTCCGATGCTGAAACACTACCGTTCAGCACTCTTGACTTTCCTCCGATGCTGAAACACCACCGTTCAGTACTCTTGACTTTCCTCCGATGCTGAAACACCACTGTCAGCAATTCACTCCTTTTCTTTCATTACTGAAACACCGCTACCACCAACCCCACACCTAATCCCTCTATCAATGAATTTTCCCCATTTCCTCACCATTCTTCATCGACGAAACAACACCATCCAGCAATTGTTTCACCTTTTCTTTTCCGTTGCTGAAACACCATTGCCAGCAACTTTTCATCATTTTTCCCGATGCTGAAACACCACTGTTCAGCACTTTTTGTTCTTCCTACTACCAAAACACTACAGTCCACCATTTCCTCACTTTCTTCATCGATGAAACAACACCGTCCAGCAATTGTTTCACCCCATTTTTGTTGTTGCTGAAACACCATTGTTCAACAGTTCTTCACACCGAAACAACACCATCCAACAATTGTTTCATTCTTCTCCGTTGCTGAAACACCAATTTTTCAACATCATCTGTCAGCAAGATTCTACGCTCTCATACTATAGTTCGTCCTTCCAGTCAGAAAACCCCGAACACAATTCATCTATTAGATCAAAAGTCTCCGCCACGACCACTGCAGGACTACCATGGACAGGCATGATATTTTTTTTGCAGAACAAATCAAAAGGTAAGACGAGGTATGTAAATTTTATGTAATTCAGTTAAGCTATAGTTAATGGGAAGATTCTAAACCATTATGACCACTCGAGTGCAATCATTTATTATACACACTTGATGGGAGGGGAGGACACATCAAACTTTCTATACCATCATTTCACACGAATTCACCACCGCCACCCCTATTTCACCACCCTTTCACGCATTTGATCGCCATTTTGCATAACGTCGCTCGGAAAACTCACTCTGCGCAGAAGCTGATACTCAAACTCTTTGACGCTGTATCCTACCGAGTTGGATAGCTATGGGAGGCTCTGTCATACGAAACGAACCCGCCACCACAACGTTTTTAGAACATTATCCAATAGCTTATCAAATCTTTCAGCAGGCAGGATGGCTCAGTTACTTTCAGAGACTCCAGTGGTATAATGAACAGTAGGTCCTGCAATTCGCCCAAAACCTTCAGGAAGACCATTCTGTCGTCCAAGGGGTCCGAATTTAGTAACCGAAGAATATATAGCACAGGTCTCAGGCCTCCCTATCGACAACACTCGCATGTTCAGCCGTAAACATATCATTCAGAATGCACAATAGAACTTCTTCCTACCAAAAGAATGAATTGAATTTAAAGGAAGGGGTGTTCAACTCAGCTCATTGCCACCCCCATGGCCAGAAGTTGCAAGATTCATCAAGCATTACCTAACCTGCGAGGGTCGATACCAGGTAGTTTATCAGCATGACTTTCTTCTGTTATCTCATTTAAGGCATAATAGATGGGTCAATATTCCTTATTATTTACTGGGTTGTTTGAAAAATATGGTGCATTACTGCAGAAAGGCTAAACATCCCACCCTTTCACTCACCCATCACCGTCTTGTCCAACTGCTCATCCAAAGGGGTTTTTCCCAACAAAACCCCCCACTAAATAACCTGCCTATAAACCTCCAAGCAGCTGCCGAAATTCCTAAAAACCTTCAGGAGCAGCAACCGCAAAATCCCCCAAACTCTCCAGAAGTACCCAATAGCCCGCCCACAGAACCAACCAGACCAATAAATACCCCTACCATACCAAGCCCGCCTCATACCTTACCAAAATCATCCACTCCCGCTCTTCATATCCTTAGTGATGACTCTGAGCCAGATAATTCCCCCTGCCCCATCATTGAGGAAAGACCCCCACGAAAATGAAAACAAATTTCCCTCTTTCTACCCTTCTTACGAAAAAAGTGAACAAGGGCCTCAACAAGGCCACCCATTATTGCCACTACCCTACACCCCCAACCCATTCGACTGATACCCCATACACCTCCAACCTCCCAAATCCCGGGATCTTTGCCTATTCCACCCATGGGCACTGAAACACAAGAACCAGATGCCCAGGGTGTTGCGACATCACCCGTCTCAAATAAAGTAGCTGAAACACAAGAACCAGCTACCCATTCAGTGGTTGAAACACAAGAACCAGTTGCTGATATTGAAATTGAGATACAGGAATCAGAGGTCCAGGGTGTTGCAACACTACTTTCCTCAAATAATGTAGCTGAAACACAAGAACCAGCTACCCATTCAGTGGCTGAAACACAAGAACCAACTGTTGATATTGAAATTGAGATGCAGGAACCAGAGGTCCAGGGTGCTGCAACACTACTCTCCTTCCATCAGGAAGCTAAAACATAGGAAGCAACCGCCAATCCAGTAGCTGCTCCACAAGAACCAACTAGTGAGGCTGTGACTGCCACACAAGAACCAGTCACCCCCCAACCAGAACCAACAATGGCCTCTCTCTTGCAAGAAAATGAGTTTTTAAAATCTGAACTGGAAGCATATATGCAAGAAATAGCCAGGGAAAATGAAGCATACGAGAATGAACTAAATTTGTACACTCTAGCTCGTACAACAACCTTGTCAAAAGGGACTACAGAGAGCCTGTGTAAAGAATATATGTGTTGTCAATGTGGGGATATTTACTATCAGGCAGGCTATAAGGTAACTCAAGTCCCAATATCAGGAGCTCCCCCTACTCCTTCAACTTTTGTAGTCAAGGAAGGACCTGTTGTCACACAAGAACCAACAGAACATCCTAAGATCAAGACTGAGCTCTGCATTGCAACAAATGAAGCCCCTACCTTTGTCAACAAAGTTGTACAGACAATGCCTCCCAGCCAGATCAATCTCCCCACTTTTGTGGAACAATTTACTCAGAATTTACCTCATCCCACTACTTGCAACGCTAAAACACAGACCCAACTATGGGATGAGCATACAACAATACAAGAATGGAAGAAAGAGTATGCTGCAACACAGGCCAAAAGCCTGCAAGAGCACAGACAAATCTGGATAAATCATACATACTCAAATTGGGAAGCTTTAGAGCAGATACGCCAGGAAGCTCGTGTACTTAAGAAATAGAACAAAGAGTTGAAAGGAAGAATGGCCTGGGTATTTGACCTGACACAAAATCTATTGTCTATAAGCAAACCATATTGCAACTACTCCTTGTTCCTTATGGAGTGACTCACATGGTTTCAGATCAAATCAATTATAGAAGGCAAACCCCATGCAATACTACACCCAGTAGAGTTTGTCAAAACTTTCACAGAAGCATCTGCCAGAGATCAGCACCTCCTCTGTGAGGTATATTTCCACAACGAACCCATTCCTGAGAACAAGCAACTGGACCTTAATCCTCTTGTTGGGGATGTTGTTCCTGAGTTTGTACTTAAGGCTTAAAAGTACAGTGTCAAGGCATCCGAAAGAATGATAAAGGTTGGTATAGAATTACACTAACCTTCGGTATAGGAAACTAATGAAGATTTCTATGTTCTCGTTGTCTAGCTTCCAACTGTTCCTGGATAGTAATATCTTGCTCAATGGCTGCCCATGAACGTTCAAGTTCTTCCCGGGTGTTAGCGGTTTTAAGGATTGTATCAAAAATATTTAGAGCAATATGTGTTTGATTAGATAGTCTGGGTTGAATATTGGGTTGAGTTGCTGCAGGGACAGTCATTTAGGAACAGTACCAGTAAGAAATGATTTAAAGATAGATTTCAACGCTGTTTCAATTCGGTCGAAATAAAGAGAAATTTTTGCATGAAGAACAAAATAGGAATGCAAATTGAAGGCCCTTTCCCATAACTGTATTATTTTAGTAAAAAGATGTGGGGCGAGAGAAAAACATTTAGCTGTAGATAACGTAAGGTTCCTGTCAACAGAAAACTCACACATACACAGAAGAAGAAACTAGTATAGAAATAATTGACATAGTGTAAATAAATATATAATTCTGTAAATGCAAATTGGTCTTACACCCATTGATAGCTGGTGCAGAGGAAAGACAAGAAACAATTACAGAAAAATGAAATCCCTTCACTATAGTAGCGGTCGTACTAAAGTATAGCGATACACATCAATTATGGAAAGTGAAATAAAATTAAACAAGAAACATAACGAAACAAACTTGTAACACAGTCGTGACAGAATCGGGAATCTTCAAATTTGCTCTTATTAACTTCTCGAATGAAAAAAATCTATTACAATCGCTACCAAAAAGTCCAGCCCTTTCTTCTTCTTGTTGTGATCTATTTATACAAAAAAATTCTTCATTTAGCACTCAACAGTTTCATAAATTCAGTTACAAACGAGATGAGTGAAATCACTCCACCTCTCCTACTCTATTTTCAAAAAGTGCCAGGTGATTGTCTTTGCATGATTCGGTGCATATGATACATTTGTCCACAAACTGGTATACAAGCTGCGAAGGTTCCACTTGACAGCTGGGAGGAGCGAAATCACTCCATCTCTTCTACTCTATTTTCAAGAGGTGCCAGGTGCTTGTCTTTGCGTGGATTCGGTGCATATGATACATTTGTCCACAAACTGGGATACAAGCTGTGAAGGCTCCGCTTGACAGCTGGCCTCGGCGAAATAGCACTCTTGGGCCAACTGTGGAAGTTTATCACCTATTTGTGCATCAATGATGTCAAGAGCGCTGAGTTGTGCGCTCGGTTGAATCAAATGTTTATCAACTTGAGCCATGTCTACCCTGTCTATCTTAGAGATATCTTTTGAATCTCTCTCATCCTTCTCCTTCAGATCGAGGGAAATCTGATCTATATCCATTTGCCTTAACGTTTCTGAGTCACCTCCACTTTCCATCCCTAACAGCTCACCATCAATAGCATTGAAGGCTTCTTCTAGTGAATTAGTTACTTTTTGGGCCTATTCCTTGCTTAAGTTAATATTATGTTCCCAATCCTTTAACAAAATATTACCTCTAGTTTGTTCAGCAATGGTGAGCCTGGGAGAACCTGCTGAAGATCTATTGTTAGTAGCTATCACTACCTCTTGAAAGGCGACCCGAGCAACCTCTGCATTCCTTTCTTTGAAAATCATATTCTTAGAAATCCGATGCATTAAAAGGCAATCTTCTCGGATCGCTCCCACTTTGTCTAGTAGACTCTGTTGTGCAGAAGAGATCCTGCTCCTAATATCGATAGCTCAGGATTTGAACCCCTCGATGTCAATCACCCTGCTTTCAGCGACCTCTAACTAAGCCTGCAGCTCTGTGATCATACTCCTTTGCTAACCTGACCGTATCCGACCATCTCGGATCACTGAATTCTCTTGTTCCAACTTGGTTTTGAGGACTTCTATTTACTTTTTATCGGCCAATCGGGCCAGTTCTATTTCTCCACTCGCCTAATTCTTATCACTTTCTGCGGCCAAAGCTACTCGGGCTTCGAAAGTCTTGATTAGGCGATTCTTTCTCTTGAGATGATTTTTCAGCATCCCAATCGAGAATTGATTCGCTGACGCATACGCTCCCATCGTTCTTGCTATCTCTGTGGTGAACTCATCACTCCTTTTGTTTTTTCCATCTTTCATCACTTTGAATTTTTTAGCAGTTGATCCTTCCTCCTGGTTGAACTCCCTTTTCACAACTGCTTTTATCTTTTTGTCGAAGAAGAACTCATTCGGTGGAAGTTCTTCTGCTCTGATAGGCCTTAGTTCTTCACTGAAAATCCATCCTTCTTCTATATTTCCTTGCATTGACTGCAAAGGGGTGACAGAAGTGATGGGTTCCCGGATCTGCTTTGCTTCCTTTCTTAGTGTGACGACTGAGTCCTGTTCCTTTGGAGGATCAGAGGTGTTAGTCTCAGTTTCTGGATTCTGGGTTTCTGGCGGGTCTGTGTTTTTTACTTCCACCTCTGAACTCTATTCCTTGGGTGGTTCCGTAGTCTCTTTTTCTGCTTCATAATTCTTCCCATGCTCCCCTTCCTGTTGTTTTTTGGGGTTAGAAGTTTGCCCCTCAGAACTTTCAGCATCCTTCTTGTCATCTTTGGAAATACCCAAACCTCCCAGCACAACAGGGAGACATCTTCTTCTATGCTCCTGAAACTTTAGAACAGAGGCCATGTCTTCGGGTGTTAAAGATCTGATTCGAACCAACACTTCCCCATAGGACCTCGCCCCTCGGAAAATATCATCCGAGGGTGAACACTCGTGTTCAAACTTCTTCAACCCACAATTTGACAAATGGGTGCTTACAACTTTCCAAGGATCATGCTTTTTATACTCAATAGAGACCAGACTCAAGTCTTCTAAGGTTGCAGCCTCAGCTTTAGCATGTCCAAAATCTAATAAAGAATAAGAATTTAGCTGAACGGGGAAAAACAACCATACCTTCTTCGATGATGCTTTGAGCTCTTTACTCACTCTGCCAATCACTGTTTGTCGGGCAATCTCGCGACAGGCCAGCTTGTCGAGGATGAACAGTGGTAGCACAAGCGGGGAAACAGTAGATCTGAATACTCTAAAATAGGAGAACTCTGCTTCTACGTACCAGTCCATTATGCCACCCAGATTTGCTGCAATACTATCCACGATACGGGGCGGCGAACGACCAAAAATGGCGATTTGCAGGGGCACCATCACCCAGTTGAAAATTTCATAAATAAGTTTGTTTTCTTTATTTTCCCACAGTTTATCGTGGTACTCATGTATAGTTTGTTCTAGGGCTGGATTCCAAGCCCAATTCATTAAAGGGAATGGTGTCATGGAACATATCGCGTCCATGATATATGCAGACATGAAGAATGAGGATGGTCCCCCGCTTGCCTTCTGGTCCCGATACTCAGTGACCCGGTTGAACAAGCTGTCTGAAAGTATCTTTGCCCAATTAAATGAGCAACCTTATGCTACCCGAAATATGAGAGGTACCCATGCAATGTAGAAATGTGTTGTATCCTCCTTTCCAAAAAGTCGACATGTCATCATTGCCACATACATATATTGTGGCTCCAGTGAAGCAATTGGATATACACCTCGGTCATTCGCTCTGAATGTCACAGAGCGCGAAACCCAATCTTTTATCAAACCAGGCATGGTTTTTTCATATTGTTCGCACTCCTCCTTTTTGAATTCCTCCAGGAATTCAACATTATACGTGTATTCAGCAGTTGCTGGGAGCTTGTACATGTTTTGGATATGCTCTGGTCTAAAAGTTTCGACCGTGACCCATTGGTCATTTATGATAGTTCTGGTGGGCAGGTCTATATGATCCAATTCCTATCGAATCATGTCATAGTATGGGAGCAACCGTGGTCTGGTTGCAATCAGGTGCATTCCAGACTGAACAACTATCTTGTATTTAGTGTTCAAGTCGTCTTTTTCGTTATCATTGTCATCGGAGTCTAAATAATTTACCAATTCAGATTGCAGAATATCTTAAACAAATGACCAGCTAGGTACTGAGCCGCCAGTCCGAGGTGAAGTATCTGAGATGTTGTCTGGACCCTGCGCTGCAACCTTGACATTCCCTTTCGCAGCTTTCCGTGGAGCCATGGCGGAAGCTTGCTTTTTTGCTCTTCTGTAATAGACCTTTGTATACATGCATAAATTAGTTCGCTCAGAGAAAGGTGAGCTTTGTGCGCTTATGAGAAATGTTAAAATAGAATGAAACTCTCGTATATATTTGAAAACTCTGTACTATTTGAAATAAGTCTGTCAAATCGCAAATGGAAACAAATTTATTGCATAAATCCGATCTTATTTATTCGTGGATTTACCCTAATTCTTCATTAATGTCATCAATGTTCGGCGGCTTGACAGGCAGTCAGGTTATGGAGAGAAAGTAGCCTCCTCGTGAAGTGTGCAAACCTCGATGTGCAGGACGTATCTCATTTAAATTTAAAAATTCAAATCTTAGCAACTTAAATCATTCTCTTGCTGTTCGCTGCATCGTGAATTTCCATTTAACATTTCGACTCTTCAACTCGCGAGACTGCGAGTGCTGATTTTATCTTAATTAATAGTAACCGTGATTTGGCGCATCCTTAATTATATAATTAATTTATTCACCATATCGCGACTCGGAACTTTGAAGACATATTTTTGGGAGAATGATATGCCGAGTCGCGATGTGGCGATAATTAAGGCTCAAATTATGGGAAGAAAATCTTAGATTAGGCTACTAATTAATCTTGCTATAATCATGTCGCAACCTCGTGAGTCAGGATTTTAGGAGCTTTAACTTTATGAAAGAAAGTGCCGAGTGGCGAGGTGCCGAGAACCAAATTTAACCATTGTTAGTTTTTTACCTTTAATCTCTGATCAAGGTTATCGCAAAGTTATCGTGTTCTCGGCTATCGGGGCTGTAAGAACAAAAACTTGGGTTTGACGAATGCCGAGTCGCGAAACCCCGACGACGTCTAAACATGGGTTAAAGGTTTTACCCTAGTTAATGCCTTGGGCAAAAATTAAAAACGAGTTCACAGTTTCGCGACTCGGGACTTGTGAATTCAAAGATTAAAATATCCGACTTGTGAGACCCCGAAATAAAACAAAAGAGTGAACGTACTTGTGAAAATGGATCTGTTTTGAAAGTAGGAAAAGCATTTCTGTTCAGGTGACAAGATTTCAGAGTTTTAAGATCTTGGAAGGAAAAAGAAAGTCAACTTAGATTTCAAGTTTCAAAAATTGAAAATTTTTTGGAAGGTAAAAACAAGGGCGCCTCCAACATAGGCTCCAACTAGGGATCTCGCTTCCCTGTGAGGTAGGAAGAACAGTAGACCAGGTGCCAATATTGGGTAAATGGAGTCATAGGCTAAAATCAACAGAGAAATTCAAGGAAAAAGATAGAAGGGGGGGGAAATCTTCGCTTTGTACCTAAGAAATTTTCGAACTCAGATACCCTTTTCAAACACAGCTGAAGTCACTTTCACAACTTTCCCTTTATCACTACTAACTTTGGGGATGCCTTAAGAAAGTCAAAACAACCCTAGGATATTCAACAGATCTTACGATTCTCAACTTGCATTAAAAGAATGTTATTATACAATTAAAAAAAGGGAAGTCCTATCGGAATTTGGGGAAATGATCAGGCTTTTAGAAAGTGTTGGTTACTGGAGTAGATTGATATTTATGTGTAACAGCCTTACAGATCTCTCAGACATTACTTCACTTCTAGTGAGCCTGTTCAGTACCCCGGTGAAGTTGCCTGACCCCTTTTTCACTGAATTTCTTTTCACCACTTCGAAAAATATTTATGCATTTAAACGCTAAGACGAGGGAAATCATTTCTGAATTTCCTTTCATCATCTTAATGGACTAGGTGGGGGTAATCATTTCTGAATTTCCTTTCACCACCTGTCTTAATATTTACTTTTAAAACACGAAGATGGGAGCAATCGGTTTATATCAGGGCTAAGATCTGTATAATATTTTTTATCAGAGGTCTGTCAACTTATTTTGATTACTCGGTATCAACCTTCCTTTGACCCTCACAAGACCTTCGTTCCTAGGGAGACAGGGGAGAATAATAAGAAAAAATTAAGGGACATCCTGTTCAAGCAAGCTTTGATTTTTTCGACGCTGTTGAAAAACCTAGGAAAGTTAGGATCGCTATAAACGTTCCTTTGCTTAGCAGAAGATCAAGTAGTTGTGAAGACCGGCTTTCTTATTAAGATCTGTTTCGGAATCCCTGAGGTTTAAAACGAAAGATCTTTACCCCTTCACAAAGACTCGGGAAGATAGTGACTCGCTAAAAGTTAGGCCCAATTATAGACTGAAAACAAGGCAGCAATTCAATGGCTTAATATACAAAAGGTCACAACAGTTCGGGACTGGTTTTCGAATATATTTAGGAACTAAATTTATGACTGTCTTTTTTTTGGGTTATTGTATTTATTCAAATTATTTAGTTTGAGGATTATAAAACCAAAACTAATCCTGTTATCTAACCTTTTATATTGCAATTGGAACAATATTACCTTGGATTGCTAAAACAGCCTTTCATGACCTGTATATTGAGAAAACTCACCTCTGTCTTTTCTTTTCAATTCCTTTGTGGACTATGAATTATCTTATGTATCACCTGTTTTATGTTCTATTTCCAACACCGACCTGCACATTATTTTTTTTGCTAGTTTCGTCTGAGGCTGGAATCCTGTAAAAAACAAATACAAATCCTATTGAAAATGTGTTGAAAATTTAGGAACGAAAACCAAAAATTAAAAGTAAATGTTTGAACGAAAAAATATAAATATGTACAAAACACTCATGATAAAATTTATTTATTTACAAAATTTATTATTTTGTTTTATTTTTATTTTTTTTTAAACGACGACTGTCACGTCATGTAGTGCTTTAGATACCACCCGTTGACAGGGGCGCTGAGAACTTCTCCATCAATATTTCCCAGAAGAAAGGAATTTTTTCCTTCTAGAGCCAAGACCCTAAATGGTCCATACCAAAGGTGGTCGAATTTGCCATGCTTCGCGGCTTCTTCTCTTCTCGTATCCCATCTTAACACTAAGTCACTGGGGAGGGACTTTTTGTCCTTTGCCTTGAGATCAAACAATGCTTTCATATCATCCTGGTATTTCTGCATTTTCTCATCAACCTCCACTCTGTGCTGTTGAACCTTGATCAGCTGGTTAATTCTCCTGGTTATATGATTTGGTTCTTCGTTTTGATCCTTCCATAATTTCATCACTGGCAACGCTAAGTTTATAGGCAGAACCGCCTCGGTCCCATAGACCATCTGAAACAGAGAAATGCCGATAGAACTTTTAGTGCTGATGCGGTTTGCCCACAATGCGTACTTCAAATGCACATGTCAAGACCTTTTGTTTTTATCCAGTATTCTTTTGATTACATTTACCAGGCTCTTGTTAGATGATTCGGCCAATCCGTTTCCCTGAGGGTAATAAGAAGTGGAATGGCCAAGAATGATATTGTACTTTTGACAGAAGCTGATCATAGCCATGGATTTGAAAGCCTGGGCATTTTCGGTAACAATCTTTCGAGGACACCCGAATCTTGACAAGATATTATCTTCCAAGAAGTTGATCACCACCGAGTCTGTTGCCCTTTTGGTTGGAATTGCTTCTACCCACTTTGTAAAATAATATGTGGCTGTTAAGATCCACTTATGTTGAGCACTGGAATGGGGATTAATTTCCCCTATGAAGTCTAATCCCCATTGTTGAAATGGGGCATCAATTTTGACTGGAACGAGTGGTAGTGCAGGGAGTTTCTCCTTACCAGCGAATATTTGACACGAGTAACAGGCACGTACTTTGGCATTGACGTCTTAAAATAGTTTCGTCCAATAGTATCCAGCCCTCAGGATCATGTAGGCTGTGGCTGTCCATGCATGGTGTCCTCCACAGATTCCTTCATGAAATTCTTCTAACTCGTGGAGTTTCTGACTCAACCAAACAGACTAGTAAGAACCCGAGTGGATCCTTCCAATATAGTTGATTTTCGAAGATGCAATATTTTACAGCATGGAGTTTTAAAGTTCTGCATTTGGCTAGTGTTAGTCCATATGGACATTTCAGGTTTAACAAATAGAAAACTATATCTTTATACCATCCTGACGACATGAATTTTTCTTCAACCTTGCTTGGATGTGTCTGGTCATCCGGCTCTTGCAAATGTGTGTCTCCATCTTCCCCTTGTAGGCAATTGATGTCAAGAGCTCTAAGGTTTGACTCAGCCAAGAGTTTGGCCAGACCCTGCCCCTTTATCAATTTAGTAGGCTTGACTTCCAGATCAAATTCTTGTATTTTAGCGAGCCAGCACCCTTGTTTTCCATCACTATCTAGTTGTACCAATATATCTTTCACAGCACTGGTTGGTACGTACGCGATAATTTTTTAATGCAGAACGTAAGTTCTGAATGCTTTAAGCGCTTTCACCATTACGTACACCTGTTTTTCTATTATATCATATTTTAGTTCGGCGTCTCTAAGGCTCTTGCTAAAAAACGTGATCGGGCATTTAAAGCCTTCATCATCTTTTTGTAGCAACACCGCGGCGATAGTATGTTCAGAAGCGAACGAGAAGATGAGGAAATCTCTCAAGTAATCTGGGCTTGTTAACACAGGTGCTTCACTGATGAATTTTTTAATATGCTCGAACGACGCTTTAGCCTCGGTTGTCCAATTTACTCTGCTATCCTTTTTCAGCATTCCTGTGATCAATTTGACAATCTCAGCAAAATTTGGTACAAACCTTCGTAAAAAATTTATCGTACCTAGAAAAGATTGAATTTCTTTTACGTTTCTAGGAATACTGATAGTTTGTATTGCTTCAATCCTCTTAGGATCGATCCTGATCCCATATTTAGATACAATATGCCCTAGAAGCTTACCTTCTTGCATAGAGAAATCTGATTTCTTTAGGTTCAAAGATAGGCCATACCTGCGGCATTTTTCGAAAGTCTGTTTTAAATGGATCAAATGTTCTTCATCGGTTTTAGAGAAAACCGTTAAATCGTCAAGGTAGATTACTATGAACTTGTCTCTTTCTCCGACGAAAGCAATGTCCATAGCACGCTGGAAAGTAGCCCCTGCATTCATCAAACCAAAAGGCATTTTATCATACATGAATGTACCCCATGGCATGGTGAAGGCAGTTTTTTCTCTGTCTAGCTCGTTCATGGTGATTTGGTTGTACCCAGAAAACCCATCTATCATAGACATTCGATTTGCTCCAACTACCCTTTCCAGGACGTGGTCCATTTTGGGAAGTGGATAATTATCCTTAAGAGAGGACCTGTTCAAGTTCCGGAAATCCACACACAGTCTGATTTCTCTATTCTTTTTTCTGACAGGGACCAAATTTTCCACCCAGTCTGAGTACCTTAGAGGTACAATTATTTTCGCATCTAAAAGATTCTTAACTTCCTTTTCAATGACGGGCAACAAAATGGGGTTAAATTGCCTGATCTTTTTCCTAAAAGGCTTGACCCCAGGCTTCAACGGTATCTTGTACTCAATTATGGAAGTATCATACATTCGAAGCTCTTCATAGGACCAGGCGAAAACATCTGTATACTGTTTGAGTAGGTCTCTATATTGGTATTCTACCTTGGGAGGGAAGAATTTAGATATATTTACTATCCTGGATTCTTTTTCAGTTCCTATGTCGCAATCCTCCACTTCTTCTGGTTGGGGCTGCAAAGTGGATTTCACAGGTATGTCGTTCTGATCAAAGAGTCTTTCTAAAGGAATTAAGCCTTTCAGGATTTGGTTGTTTTTAAGGACCAACATGCGATGATCCACTATTTTATCTCGAAAGGTTTCAGGATCTTCACCCTCTTGCATAATCCACATCGGGTCATTTTGGTTTTCTTGGTCTGGATGAGTTTCAGAGAACTCACCTATTGCCATAAGAAATTTCTGAATTTGTTCGTCATCTTCAAAGATCTTCCAGTGTCTGACATTGTCGGGTATAGAGGGTTTA
>ML780313.1:810118-821961 GCA_009831015.1 Picea engelmannii | reverse complement strand
CCAAAGGTATACAACGTCCCTTCTCATTACTATACGTTTAATCTATTTTGCATAATATTTTACATCACTCTCGTACTTAACCATTGATTAGAAATGTATAAGTGCTGAAACAGTTCAAACTGCAGATTAGCATTTGAGGCTTGATGCTGAAACACAGAGCTGTTACACAGTCCAGAGTCGCAGATGCTGAAACACATTTCTGTTACACAGTCCAAGGTCGCAGATGCTGAAACACAGAACTGTTACACAGTCCAGGGTCGCAGATGCTGAAACATAGAGCTATTACACAACCCAGAGCCGCAGATGCTGAAACACAGAGGAAGTCTTCCAGGACCAACGATGCTGAAACACAAAGGAAGTCGTTACAAATTCAGTGGTCAACAACACTCTAAGCACAAACCATCGCTCCTAAATGAGAATACTGAAACAGTCAAGAGCACAAATCTCGTAGCTGAAATAGCCCGTGATTTGCGATGCTGAAACAACATCAGCAGCAACGAGAAGGAACTGTTACTCCATCCGTAACAGCAACACCTCATTCAGCACTTGTAATAGCATTCTGTTGCGCGAGACTAGGACATCCTATTCTGGTTTAGAAAGTCGATCTGACTAAGAATAGGACTCAGATATACATTGTAATTTTTGATCAATTGTATCGATGGGGTTCCCTCTTTAAATAAGAGGAAATCATCATTTGAGAGGATACCAAGTTTTATGTATTAAAAAAGCTTCAGAGAGGGGGACATACTTCATTTTTCCTCCAGATTGTAATATGATCCATTGATAGATGAATAAAAGACTGTTTTGAGCATCCTTCTCTAGCCTTTTCATCCCAGGGGAATCTTGTGAGAAGGGAGGGCCCACCTTCTTCACAAGATTCACCCGTTAGTTTTATAGTGTGTTAGTGTAATTTCTGTTTATGCCTTGATTAACTTTTGTCTTGCTGAAACACTACTTTTAATGAATTCTGCTTTGCTAAAACACTACTAAACTCTGTCTTGTTAAGAACTTTAGTTTATTAAATGTTACATTATTTTCATGAAGTTCACAATCATTTTCATTAGTAATCTTGTGTGAGGATTTTATGAGGTTTGCTAATCAGAGACTGGGTTAAGGGTTCCTGCTTAGAAAGGAAGGGATTAGAAGGTCTTGTTCTCTGTAGATTTCAATTGTTTCTACAAGTGTGATAGTCAGAGACTGGGTTAAGGGTTCCTGCTTAGAAAGGAAGGGATTATAAGGTCCTGTTCTCTATAGATTTCAATTGTTTCTGCAAGTGTGCTAGTCAGAGACTGGGTTAAGGGTCCTTGCTTAATGGAAGGGATTAGAAGGTCCTATTCTCTGTAGAATTAGTAAGATTCCAGTTATCTTTCATGAGTGTGCTGATCAGAGACTGGGATAAGGGTTCCTGCTTAGAAATGAAGGAATTAGAGGGTCCTGTTCTCTGCTAGATAGAGTTAGCCTTATACGCATTAATGTTTTCATGAAAGTGTGTTAATCAGAAACAAGGTGCTGGAGTTCCTGCTTGGGAATAAGGGTTCTGTTCTCTGGTTACAGAATAGTTGTTCTTTCTTGTTACAGTTGTTATTTTAATGTAATCCATGATTCTTTAGATTAATCTTTAAATATCTGCAATAGGTAGGTTGCTCTCCTGTAATTCAAGTTAGAAATTCAGTTCATTCAAGGCAAGTGTGATTAATATAGTTTCCTTTACTACAACTCTAAGTTGCTTTTGGAATTGAGCATGTATAGTGTGTGGTTATCTTTGAAATAAACAGACTTCCCTGGGTTGACAATTTATGTAGCACTTGATTGTTTGAGTTAATTAAGCAATTATAGTGACCAACACAAGGTAGGACGGGCGGGTAGTCGTTTTTATTTTTGTCTGATTGATTTTCGTATGTTTCCTCCAGCTGCATGATGTGATAGTATGTTAGGTCATTATGTTGTCTTTTTTTTGAATTGTGTGCATTATGTTCATCTTCGAGTTGTGTTGATTGACTATTTGTCATTGTTAATTTCCTGCTTAATAAAAAAAAAATGCACTTGTTATGCATCACATTTTTTCGTAATGAGGGGGGTCGTTACATATGGTATCAAAGTTGGTTCGACCCGCAACTTGGGATCACTACGACTTTCATTTATTAGATACTTGATTATAAAATTTCGCTAATTAAATTGATTTGTATTCATACAGGTAATCATGGTTAGAGGACGTCATGGAGGCATACGACAGGGTGCTATGGGAGGAGGCTCGACACCCCCAGCAACATCCATGTCCGAGGGGTTTGCCCCCAGGAAGGCGAACAGGTTGTCGGGTAGGAATAGATAGTTGTGGGTGATGTGGTTGGGCTGATGAGGTCCTTTCAAAGGATGTTTGAGTCACTGATCATTCGTTTGGATAGAGATGAGGCCAGGGCGCTGGCACCTCCTAAGGGTCCATCATGCACCCCGATCGGTACCAGTAGCATTCACTACGAACTCAATAAGGTCAAGTTTCCCGAGTTCTTTGGTGCCCCGGATGACGCAACCACTGAGGCATGGTTGGAGAATATTGTGATGTGCTTTGTACTTTGCAACTATACCTCCAACATGAAGGTCTACATGGTGGCATTTCAACTGAAGGGGAGGGCTCTTCTATGGTGGAAGATGCTCCTACGCAATTGAACATGGTTGTCGAAGACGTGTCATGGGAAATTTTCAAGGAACGATTCCGAGAGAGGTATCTGTCTGAGGAATTCATTGAGCATCAGCTCAATGAGTTCAACATTTTGCGACAGGGTGTTCATACGATGCCCGAGTACGAGGCCCATTTTATGGAGTTTCTTCGATATGCTCCACACGTGAATACCGAGAAACTTAAGGTCAACAAGTTCGTGTTCAGCCTTAATGTCAGCATTCATGCAAAGGTGAGGATTTTGATGCCTCAAACCTTGCATGATGTTGTCTAGAAGGCCCTCATAGCAAAGGAGGCACTTATCAGTGGGGGTCAGAGCAGGACTACATCAAGACCAACGGGACAGGTGTCATCTGGTGCGCAGTAGGATTAGACACCAGCTAGACATTCACCAGGATATCGTGGCACCCAGAGAGGATCCACTTTCAATACACCTCGGTGATCAATGCCTCAGCAACGGACTCCTTACATAGGACCACAACACCAACAGTAGTGTCGACTGCAACAACAGTAGTTTAGGCCTGTTCAATAGAACATACTAGGGTTCCAGGACGGTGGGCCATCAGCTTCTACTTCAGGTACCTGGAGTACTGGACCGACGAAAGGGTGTTGGACATGTGGAGAGACACATTACCAGCATGATTTCCCAGTTGAGAGGACCAGAGAATTTGGATTATTCGGACCCACTACCATGGGATATTTGTGCAAGACCATCGAATTCATGCAGTGATGAATAACCACGAGGAAGAGCACCAGTCGACTATGCTCGAGACATCAGGTATCGTCGTTGACCAGGCCCTTAGTATTTTTATAGATCCAGGTGCTACAGAGAGTTTTATTTCTAGTGCATCACTAAAAAGAATTAAGGTAAAGGCAGTCGAACAAGATTAGTTTATCTTTGTAGAAATGGATTTGGGAGCCAAACAAAAGGTTGGAGGGAAGGTTGCGGGCTCTAGCCGTAACCTGGGATGTTTTGCCACAAGGGACAACCTATACATCATGATCTTAGGGTATTATGACATCGTGATCGATATCGACTAGTTGGAATTGCATGAGGCGATACTCAAATGTAAGACGAAATAGTTGAGCTTGGTCGATGACAAGGGACAAAGATGCATGATTGTAGGTCGGAACCAAGGAGTCTCCTTAGGGTTCGTCTCTTCACTACAACTATGGAAGAGAATACACAAGGGATGCAAGCTATATGCGATCCTTGCGTTAAACGAAAAGGGCGTGGCGGAAGGCCTAGAAAACCTTTTGATAGTGAGAGAGTTTGTGGATGTCTTCCCAGAAGAATTGTTAGTATTACCTGCTAAGAGGGAATTGGAATTTACCATCGACCTAAAACCAGGAACTAAACCGATAGCGAGAACGATGTATCAGATGTCTACCCCTGAGTTGAAGGAGTTGAAAATGCAACTAAAGGAGTTGTTGGATCTAGGACTTATATGTCCAAGTGTGTCACCGTGGGGTGTGCCTATTATTTTCATAAGGAAGAAGGATGGGTCATGGAGACTCTGCATCGACTACCATCAATTGAACAAGGGAACGATCAAGAACCAGTACCCGTTGCCAAGGATTGAAGATCTGTTTGAACAGATGAAAGGTGTGACAATGTTTTAGAAGATCGACTTGAGATTAGGGTATCACCAGTTGTGGATCAAGGAGGGTGACATCCCTAAGACCACCTTTAAGATGAGGTTTGGACATTACGAGTTTATTGTTTTACCATTTGGACTGAAAAACGCCCCTAGGGTATTTATGAGCTTGATGAACGGAGTTTTCTGCTAATACTTGGACAAGTTTGTCCAAGTATTCATTGATGATATTTTGATATATTATCAGACGATGGAGGAGCATGAAGAGCACTTGCGCTTCTTACTACAGTGTCTATGAGAGAATTTTTTTGGGGGGAAACTGTCTAAATGATCGTTTTATCAATCGAAGATTCATTACTTAGGGAATGTCATCTCCGATGAAGGTATCACTGTGATCCAATAAAGGTCGAGGCTATTATGGAATGGCCTACACCGACAAATTTCCCATAAGTGCATAGCTTCCTGGGTTTAGCGGGATACTATCGACGGTTCATCGAGGGTTTTTTGAAGATAACAAATCTGATTATGGAATTGCAGTAGAAGAACAAGAAGTTTGTTTGAACCGAGAAATGTGTGGAAGCATTTCAGAGGCTCAAGGAGTTGTTGACGACAACACCGATACTAAATTTACCTGACATGGATGATGATTTCTCGGTATGCACCGATGCATCCAAGGAAGGCTTAGGCGGAGTCTTGATGCAAGATAGTCAAGTGATCTCTTACATCTCAAGAAATTTGAGAAGGCATGAGGAGAACTATGCGACGCATGATTTGGAGCTGTTAGCCATTGTTTATGCCTTGAGAGTATGGAGACACAACCTTATTGGAAAAAAATTTGAACTAAAAATGGACCACTATGGTTTACGACACATCTTTACGCAAAGTGACTTGAACGCACAACAATGACGTTGGTTAGAATTTCTTAGAGAGTACGATTTCGAGATTACTTACATAAAAGGAATAGTGAACAAAGTGGTTGATGCATTGAGTTGGAGACCAGGCATATTTTCGGTGATGCCTCTTCAGACAAATCTACATGAAAATATTCTAACTTTACAGCACGATGATGACTGGTACAAAGAGGTCCAGGATTTTATCGGACAAAACACAATGATGGTACCAAAATTTGACGGATATACTGTGGAAACGACAGATTATTGATATTTAATAATCAAATTTACATGTCTCCCAATTATGAGTTGAGGATTTTGATATTAAATGAGGCTCATAGAGTAGTGTACATGGCTCATCCTGGAGTCATGAAGATGAGGGAAGACCTTAAAACCTTATTCTTGTGGAAAGGAATGAAGGAAGACATAGTCAACTATGTGGCAAGATGTCTAGAATTTCAACAGGGGAAGGATAAACATAGACATACGATAGGATTACTACAACCACACGCTATTCTGGAATCAAAATGGGATGTCATTTCGATGGATTTCATTGTTGGATTTCCACTGATGGTAAGGAGAAATGACTCAATTTTTTTAGTAGTCGACACTCTAACAAAGAGTGCTCATTTTATTCCTATGCGTATGACATATCAGGCACTTGACATAGCTAGAGTTTTCATCAATGAGATAGTGAGGTTGCATGGCATGCCTAAGAGGATTATATCCAATCGAGGATCGGTGTTTACAGGACAATTTTGGACTAGTTTCCAAGAGGCCTTGGGAACCCAACTTAACTTTAGTATCGCATATCACCCGAAGAAAGATGGACAAACCAAGAGAACGAAACATGTCTTGGAGGATATGTTGTGTATTTATGTGATGGACCAATAGAAGTGTTGGGAAGAATTCTTGCCACTGGTAGAATTTGCATATAGCAACAATTATCAAAGCACCATTAAGATGGTGCCTTTCAAGTTTCTTTACGGGCGACCGTGTCGGACACCTTGAGTTGGGATCAGCTTGAGGATAGGGTCCTGGTGGGACCAAATGTGATCCAAGAAATGTAAGACCAAATGGAAACCATAAGACAAAAGATAAAGGAAGTGCATGATCGACAAAAGAGTTATGTCGATGTGCATCGTGTCGATCGTAGTTATGAAGTTGGCGATCGAGTCTTCTTACAAGTGAAACTGCATAAGAGTTCGATCAAGTTTGGAAAGGGTGCTAAACTCTCTCCTAGGTTCATGGGACCTTTTGAGGTTGTGGAAAGGAAGGGTCCCATGGCCTATCGACTATCCTTGCCTAATTCTTTGAGGCGTATGCACGATGTTTTTCATGTATCTATTTTGAGACATTATGTTAGTGATCCTACACATGTTATTGACATGAGTTCCTTGCAGGTATCAGATGAGGTTGCACCCATGGCAGAGCCAATCCACATTCTGGACCATTTCATTCAACAACTAGGGTGTCAAACAGTAGATCAAGTCAAGGTCCAGTGGGACAACTTTAGTCCACACTCGACGACCTGGGAGGATGCATGTGTAATGCGTTAGTAGTTTCCATTTTTGTTTGATAGCTAGACATATGATATTGTGATACACTTTATTTTGACACTTTCATACTGTGAAAATTTAGGACAAAGTTTAAAACAAGAGGGGGTGTATGTAACATCTCGCTCTTGTGCACACTGATCAGAATTATTCTTTGAGGACACTTGCGTGCAAGTTATCCGGTTCATTATATGATTGGTTGTTTTGATTATGATTATGATATGTTGTGGATCTGATGATATGTTATTTTTCTATATTTATATCAACAGGTGCTATTGACTAGTTTCTCTTGAGTGTGTAGGATTATGGATGTTAGAGGATAACGATGGCATCGATGGATCTCCTTGGACTCTGGATCGAGTCAGTGAGTGGACTGTTATGGTTTGAATGTTTTTGATATTATAGATGTGACATATGACTAGATATTATGATGTTGATTGTTATAGCTGACATGTTTTGTTGATGGATGCAGGCTGACGATAGATTTCCAGCCAAACTCACATTTGGAATAAAGGGGTCACGCACGACAACCAGAGACATTGAGGGAGAGGTGTGGCAGCAACCCTTCTAGAGCCTACTAGCACTCCCGTCATGGCTCGAACTGTAGGTTAATAATTGCCTAGTTCGAGAGATCCACGATGCCGAGAGGGAAGACTGTGACAATCGCTCACGATGATTCTAAGGGGCGCACAATAAGGCATGGTCCTTATTCCTTAGAGGCCCTTAGTCTCCCACAAGGTCACCTGATAGAGTATTGACTCCAGGGGTTTGACGTCTACCAAATTCAGTCAAGAGGCTAGTGGCACCCTTGGAGCACGTAGTGCGTCTTGAAGGGCATGTCACACAATTAAAACCAGAATGCAGGTGAGTGGCACCCTTGGAGCATGTAGTGCGTCCTGAAGGGCACGTCGTAATTTTAAATATGGTAATTTAATAAACCTAATACCTAGAAAACTATGCCTCCTTAGGACCTGGCCATCCTTAAAATGAATGATGGTATGAGTGAAGTTTAATAACAAATTGTTTCCTTAAGAACTGTCGCCAAGCCTAGTGAATTTAAAACCTAGGTCTAAGTAGAATATATGAGCTAAATGGACATGTAACAAGAAGGGGGTTAAAAAAATTCAAGCATTAATAATTAAAGTAAAATTTTTAATGAAGGTTTAGTTATTAAAAGGGGTAAATGGTTGTTTTTGTCTAAACTTGCTAATTCTGAACTTAGTTAAAAAAGGGGAAACTTAGAGAAAAAGGGGAATGTCTAACTTAGTAGGGAATCTAGCCTATGGAACTTTATTTTTGTGAACTCAAATAGGATTTAAGTAAGGCGTAAGTCATTTAAGAAATGTAAGGGAATAAAGGGACACTGAGGAGCGTTTTTAGGAAAGCTTTTAGGTGGGTGAGGGAAATAAGAAAATTTAATTAATTAATAAATTGATTTGCTTGTGCAACTAAGGGATCAGGTGACATGTGTACAGGGGAGGTTTGTCCTAATTAAATTTAATAAAAAGAATCTAATCAGGGTTTGGGAAACTAATCACTAAGGAAACTCTATAAAAAAGATGGCGGAAGAGGAGTATGGATCATGTCTGGTTTGCGTAAGGTTACGCTGCCGTAATTTTATCTTGAATGAATTTCTCTTGTGGGAGTTGGGATACCCATCTCGGGTAACGAATGGTAGCTCGACCTTGTGAGTCAAGCTGGGAGCTAGAATTCTCTGCTATTGTGTGTGTTTCCCCTTTGTGGCTTGGGGTGCTCAGAGGGAAGAAGAGTACCCCTAGCATTGGTTGGGAGGTACCGGTGAGGTTTCAGCGGTTGGCAAGCGGGAGTTGGACAGAGCACGTGCGTGGGACAATGACTTTGGAACATCCGCCTATGGTTACGGTACACCTTAATTTTCAGTTGTATTTTAGTTAGAATTAGTATTAGATATATGTTTTTTGAATTCGATAATTATATGTTATGGTGGGCAAGATCGCATGTTGTGGATAATTGGGATTGATCTTCACGGTTGGGTTCTCCCTTCTACCTTTGCATCATGGGATATCTTGACTTTGCGCCTTGGTTTTGAGTGTTTAGATGAACATGGGTTTTCTTGCTCGCCATGCCTGAGTGGTAGCCTGGTGTTTTGTTGGTTTGCGTCATAAATTTTGAAGCCCGATGTTTTCCTTTATTTTTGTTGTTTTACACTCAGACTTTATTGCACCAAGAACCTAGCGCAACCCCTCCCTTTTACCTCAAGCACCTCTCTGCATTTTTTTATCTTACCTTCACCTTACTCGTAATTCACCCAGCAAGTGAATGGCCCCCTGACTTCATTGTTTCATTGACCATAGCCTCATAATTTTGAGTGCATTTATGCGTTAACAGATCTAGATGAAGTTCAGTGTTGTTCTTTTACTCTGGAATAAAGAAAGGTTTTATAAAAATAAAAGTAAGGCCTATGTTTTTTTTAAATCTTTGTTGTATTGTGATTCGATGTTGGCTATGTATTTTGTTTTTCTTTCATGGAGTTTGTCTAATCTTCTCATGGCCAAAATGAGAGCAGGACCCAAACCCCTGGCCTGCATTTTTGTAATCCTTGTTGGAATGCATGAGGGGGATTCAATCGTTGGTCTGTGTATTGTTGATTATGTAATTTTTACTTAACTCTCAGTGCTTGCTTGCCCAAATTTGTTCATCCTGTAGACTCCTCCCCATCCTTCATCACTACCCCAGTCCTATTTAATTTCTGAGCATTTTTTTCGAGGGAGACACGTTGCATGTAGGCTTTTCCTTTAGCCAAGGCACTAGACTTGGATGCATAGCTTTGTTGCATGTTGAATAAAATATTTTACTTGGGTGCTCTTGAGCTTTGATTGACTAGTGGAGAGTGTGCCTTGGGCCCACCTTTTCTTTAAAAACCTACAATTGAACACGAGACCAAGAGATCACCATGTTCCAGCGATTTGGCAGAACAAAGTTGCCAACCAACTCTTGATTTTTCTCCAAAACAAATTTGCCCATTAATTGATTTCCTGTATACATTTACGCTCCCAAACATTTAGCTAAACGCATATAACAATAGAGTGTATTGTACAACTATGCGTGGCACTGCTAGTTTTTGGTAGTTTCCATTATTTGAGTGAAAACAAGTTATTTTGGCGTTGTGTGTTAGGAGTGGCATCGATTTATTATGGCTGTGATTTATTATCATAGCATTGGACAAAGAAATGGAGGTATATAATATTCCACAATTCAGATTATGTCGGTCATAAATAATTGAATTCAAGTTAGAAGGATGTATTACAAGTTGTAGTTTTATTAGTCAATTCTTTATTTAAACTGCCAAGTTGAATAATTGTAGTTATTGTTTACATTGACATGATCTATGCATGATTACCTGAAATACCCCGGAAGGTATATCACTTCTCATGCCTCGGATTTTATTTTAATGAATGATTGATTAAATAGCACGCCTGGAATTCAAATGGAATTGTGCCTCAAGTTTGTTATTGCTAGATAGATTGTGTATGTCATCTCCCTTGTGTGCTTGTAAATTTAAGTTTGATTGAAGTAATGTCTAAATGTTTATATTTATCTGGTTGTGCACCATCAAAGGCCACTAATGATCGGTTGTTGTTTGTTTATTTATGCACCATGCAAAATGTAGAATCAATGATTTTTAATCCTCGCTCGCATTGAAGGTTCATGTTACTTGTGTCGTTGATGTTGGTTGCGTTGGGTTGGTCTAATGATTGTATTTAGCTTATTAGGATTTTTCTTGCTTATGTCGGGCAGGATGTAGACACCTCCTTGTTCCTCAGAACAGTTGCTAGCCTTGAGACCTTGAATTTTCAAAATCGATGGGAACCTGGGCTTGAGCGTTGCTTATGTGTCCTGGAGGTCCTAACCTTGCAGGGTAGTATGGGCGGGTAGTCGTTTTTATTTTTGTCTGATTGATTTTCGTATGTTGCCTCTAGCTGCATGATTTGCTAGTATGCTAGGTCGTTATGTTGTTTGTTTCCTAAATTGCGTGTGTTGTGTTCGTCGTCGAGTTGCGTTGATTGACTATTTGTCGTTGTTACTTTCCTTCTTAAAAAAAAATTGCACTTGTTATGTGTCGCATGTTGTCATAACAGCGGGGGTCGTTACAAGTAGAGATATACATAATTGTGTACACAAATAAGAAACAAGAATAAAAATAAAATCTAAAAAATATCATTAAGATACACATGTGAGATTGAAATCAGAAATATGATTTTTATATTAAATTTATTCTGGGATACAAAGCATAACTCTCTTTACAAACCCCTGTGAGGGTGGGACCAAAGTCAAATTTAGAAGCCTTCTATGGGCACCATACAAAAAGACTCTGACAACAAAATAAAACTGAAGCTAAAGATCTGGATCAACTTGCCATAAAAATGTTGTCACTTGTCTCTGCAAAATATTATTTATGAGTCATGAAATCTAATCCATAAACAAACAAGAACACACAAAATACCAAAGATAAATCATACACCTTTAGAAACAAGCTGTTGAATGATATGATTCAGTTTTGATTCCTGTTGCCTTCAATAAGACCCTGTTGTCATCAAGATGGTTTAGCTTTCTAGTAAACTCTGAATGAATGAAGAAAAATAATTATCTCAGAAGTATAGAGCAGACCTTATATAATAAGTTATTCTTTTGTTCTCCTCCTCCTCTTGTCTCTTCAATTGATTGAGTTTTTATTCTTTCTCAGTAAGTTATGGTAGTTCAACTAACTTTTTTTTGTGAAGATTAATTAGCTTAAATAATTAGTTGAGACAAATAAATAATAATATATATAGATAAGGGTCTATTTAAATAATAACTAATAGGTGGGACCCCTTGTCACTCCCATTTTCAATTCTTTAATAATCATCAAAACATGAAGTATAATACCCAAAATATTCAATTCAAACATCTGCCTTGTAACTCCCATCCTCATATTAATAGACAAATATTTTAATATAAAAAAAAATAAAACATGACTATATCCAAAAATAGCATTATATCCATGTCCAAAATTTTGTGATATCAAATAAAAATATTGTCCTCAAAATAAAATTTATTCTCTCTTACTTGAATGCATTGGAAGCTTTTGCAAAGCATTTGATTTATT
>ML780313.1:769157-807237 GCA_009831015.1 Picea engelmannii | reverse complement strand
AAACTACACTCTACAATAACATTTCAAAGAATATAATAAATAAACCCAAAAAATAAAGATGTAACAACACCCACACACTAAGATATTAATAGTCAATATTTATTACTAGATTACCCTAAACTAGAAATCAAGGTATTACTAATAACCACACTTATAATTACACCACGAATAACTTGTATAAGTGTATTACTAAATACTAGCAACTTTCCACTACTTTAAAAATAAATAAATAAAGTGATGTTTTTAAACCGTGTGGTGTTATCACTGAAATTTCGTCCGCAAATGGTTACATGAATCCAACATCTTCAAACAACTATTAGTTCATCCATGGACCAAAAATTACCAAAAATGCATTTCCAAAAGGTCCAAAACTATACAACCAGTTATAAAATCAGCATGCACTAAGGATATATAGGAAGCGTGTGCACGTGCGCCAGCCGAAAATACCGGAAAAGCATGCATGCACCCGAGGCACGACTGTGGATGCTAAAAGCCGTGCACACCTTAGAACGATGCATTTATGATATTGGTCGGCCTCCCACCCACTTCTGGTTCATCTTCCAAGTCGATTTGACATCCAAATCCTGGCTGAATCCAATTGGGTGGCTGGTCAAAGACCTAAGGGTGCCCTAAATGGCCCCTTGTTCACACTAAAGATTGATTGAATAATACCTCAAAGCTATGCTATAAAAAGAGGCCATGGGTGCACTACATTTTCAAGGAATTCATTTGTATTATTATGCTACCTATATTCTCTTGGAGGATCCTCTTTCCTTGTCAAGAGCATACACGCATCATTTCATTTGAGCTATTCACACCATCTCTTGAGTGAATGAGCTTGGGATTCTTTCACCATTTCTTTCAAGTTTGCTAGTTGTAAGAAGAGCTCAATCTTGGGGGTTCAAGAGCCCTCCCTTGGAGGAAGAGGGGACCCAAAGTATCCCTTTCTCTTTGGTGTTTTCTTTCCACTAATACAATCATTTCCATTGGTGGCATGAGTCTTGTTTATTTCTTGTTCTAATGTCCTTATGAACTCTAGTTTAATTTCTTTTATTGTTCTTAGCTTAGTCTTTTGTTTATATCACATGCTTGATGTTTCTAACTCTTGCATTCATTGTTGTCTTGCCTAGATAACCCAACTGGGCTTGTAAGCATCTCTGTTTTGCTCATTTATGTGAGAAAAGAGGCGCAACACCATGAGAAAATAAATTCTATGTCAAGACGATATCGGAATTGTTTTTAGGGTTTAATTGTAAAAAACCATAAAAAAATTGTAATATTTTTAAATTAAAAATAAACCTAGGTCAAAACGGTATCATAAACTATATTTTTTTAAGAGATGTATTGGCACGTCTTTTGCCTTTGCTGGTCACTTCCTTGTATCATTTATTTCTATTACAAAACACAACATTTGCATGTATTATTAGTCTCTGCCGAAGGCGTAGAGGGACTATAGTGATCGATAATTCGTTGACTTTATATTAGTTTGTCGTTTGTCTACAAATTTTTGCATACTTTCTATTGTTCAAACTACAGAACTAAAAACATTATTTTTTATATAACAAGAAAACCCATATATGTGATGATCTCATTGGATATTAGATTTGAGGTCTTATTGCCAGCTTCGCTATTCCCAATGATTTATATGTTTCCATATCCAAAGTGGTTATCATGTACGGTATTTTTTAATTTGTACTATTCATATTGAAATGTTTAGATATCCAAAGTTTATAGCAATCGATAATTCATTGAATTTATATTAGTTTGTCCTTTGACTACAAATTTTTGCATAATTTCTATTGTTCGAACTACAAAACTAAAAACATTATTTTTTATATAATAAAAAAACCCATATATGTCATGATCTCGTTGGATAATAGATTTGAGGTCTTATTGCCAGCTTCACTATTCCCAATGATTTATATGTTGGCATATCGAAAGTTTTTATCATCTACAGTGTTTTTGAATTTGTACTATTCATATTGAAATGTTTGGATATCCAAAGTTTTGAGCATGGATAGTCAGTTTTCATATTACGTTTTCCTCTGAGTAAATTTTTTTAGCATAGTCTCCAGTGTTCGAACTATTCTTATTATTGTTATTATTTTTTATTTTTTATTACTATTATTATGTTTGATTTTTCTTTATTGTTGCGTACTTCGAGAGGCTTTTTCATTATTGCATACATAAACAGGCCTACCACACTGCATTATTTCTTAAATGTTTGCACAACATGACGCCCTTCGAAGGTTCTGACAGCCTTAAGTGTTTACCTAACAGGCCTCGCAGCCTTAAATGTTTACTCTACAAGCGTGTTACAATACAGTTTCCTCCGATTTTTTGATACAGTGTTGTCTGCAGTGAATTTGGGCAATATTTATCTTCACCGACATTACTAGTTCACCGGTTGATGCTTGTTCGTTGGTTCATTCAATGCTACTTGTTGTTGTTTGATTCAACTTTGCAAAGTTGAGGTCCTACAACTGCAATTGGACCTCTTCATGGTTGTTCATTGGTTTGTTGTTCTTCAACTTTGCAAGTAGTTGGACCTTTTGTTGCAATTTGTAGGGTTTGGAGCTGCGCTTTTGTCTTCCCTCGTTGATGGGTAAGTTTTTTTCCATGGTTTCATTGTTATTCCTTGTTTGTTGCTTGCTATTTGCATCTTGCAAGCAAGAATTTTCAATACTAGGAATCCCTGTCTTGAAATCCTGTTGCAGAACATCTTTTTGTGTGGTTGTTATGACCAAAATCTTTTCCTTGCTCTTGAACGTCAATGTTCTATACAGAACCCACCTTTGTCGCATCCATGGTGACATAAAAAATAAAACTCCTCATTTTTCTTGCTCCTGAAAACCATACGTTTGGTGCATTTTTCCCAATGTTCTCTTCATATTTTTTGTTCCTGAAAACCATATGTTTGGTGCATTTTTCCCAGTATGTTCCCTTCCAAACTTCTCTTTCCACTTTGAATGTCAATGTTGGACACAAAACCCACATCTGTTGCATCTACAATGAGCTATAAAAAAGAAAATCGGATGTTCTCCTCTTATTTTATGTTCTTGGAAACTATGTGTTTGGTGCATTTTTTCCACGTTGTTCCCTTCCAATCACAATGCCAACTTCCACATCTTGGATATCATGCCATAGTTGTTTCCAAAATATCAATGAAAAGGGGTTTAGAAAATGAATTTGGAGTTGTCACAGGGGGAAAACATCTTCCAGGGTCTTGTGACAGGGCATGGTTTTATTCTCTAAATCAAAAACTCCGTCCACCTATTGCCTTTGTGCTATCCTTTGTGTCTTGCAAAGAATATTCTTCCATTGAAAAGATTGTAGGATACACACCAGGAATAGTTTAAAAAATGATATACCTTGAATACTCGGTCTTTGTGCTCAACAAATTTATAGTGTTATTTATTTGCATTGTCTCTTTTGTTTGGTTCATTGTTCATTGTACGTTTGTTTTCTTGTCATATGTTGTAGCAACTAGGGGGGATTGAATTTGACAAGAATAAGGTTGAAGGATACATAGCAAAATTGGTATGCAGTTCCGCACTTATAGTTTTCTATTTTTTTTTCTTTGTTTGCCTATAAACTGAATGTATGATGCACGCCAGGAATAGGTTCAAAAATGATATACCTTGAATATTCGGTCTTTGTGCTCATCAAATTTATAGTGTTATTTATTTGCGTTGTCTCTTATGTTTGGTTCACTGTTCACTATACATTTTTTTTCTTTTCATATGTTGTAGTGACTAGGGGGGTTGAATTTGACAAGAAGAAGGTTGAAGGATACATAGCGGAATTGGTATGCAGATCCGCACTTATACTTTTCTATTTTTTTATTTTTTCTCTGTTTGCATATAAACTGAATATAGCTAAGAAACATCTTGCAAATCACAGCTTAAGAGATGAAATAAGTAATAGATGTTGAGTCCTATGAAGTAGATACAGACTCCATTGTGCATGACAACATTGACCAGGTATTGCATAGCAATGGCCTTTTTAGATTGGATGCATTCTCGTATACTATAGGATATTTCCTTTTCGATGCATTTCAGGTTCTATTTCATTTTCGTTATTCCTTGATCGACCTGCGCAATGGATTGATAGATTATTTCTTGGTCTGTTTAAAAAATGGTGATGTTGAGGCATTGGAGTTGTGTCAATATGAATTGGCATCTGATTTTCTTTGGCAGTTGCATGGAATACATGATGTCACTACGTATTTTTCAAAGATGTGGTTTTCTGCATCTGCAATTCTACCTACACATGAGAGTGGACTTTGGGGAGATACATTTTGTATACGGTGGCTATCCAAGTGGCTCAATATATCAATTGGAATATGGTCATTGACAAGAAAAATAAGATATCTACTATTCAACAAAACTGCATCTAGCGATCCATATTGCATCTTGTTCCATGATGCCAATTCTGTCAGTAGTCATTATGAACCACTACTCTATAGAAAATTATTCATATCCAATCTTGGAGGAACTCATATTTACTTGTCCCTCATTTGCAAATACCTTGAATTGCAATGGAAACGAATTATGCATCATATACACTGCCATGGCTTGCAGATAGCTACAATTGTTGCATCTAGCTATGGAGATAGTCTGATCAATGAAATTTGCTATTTGGTAGAAACAAAGTTCGATGTGCAGTGGCTGCAGCTTTACATTGTACAATCCTTTTGCAATACAATTATAGGTGGCAGCTAACAACCTTTTAGCTGCTTGCGTCAACACCTTTTGCTATATCTCCTAGAAAATATGTCGACAATTGGAAGTTGGCAAGAATACCTTGTAAACATGGCACTTCCATATGAAAAAGGAAATGTAGAGGGTGGAAGATTATGTTTGCAATGGCTATCTATCATATTCAGAGTAAATATCCATCTCTGGTCAGCCCTGCCATATGACATTGTCCATTCCTGGTGTATTGATTCAAACTACGATCAAACAATTGACATCATCTCATTGAAAATAGATACGCCACATATCCATTATCAACCTTTGATGGGAAATACTACTGGTTCAGGGTCCACTGCCCATGCCACCCAAACCGCATCGAATCTGCATATGCGTGGCATGTTATTTAATGAGAATGAGGCCATACATGGATTAAACAAAAAACGTAGATTAACTTATCACAAATTCAAAAAGGTCATATGTGAGAGAGAAAAATGCATTAGTGGTATAGGAAATACTACCAGTTCAGGGTCCAATGTCAATGCCACCCAAACCACATCGAATCTGCATAAGCATCACATGCTATTTAATCAGAATGAAACTCATCCCAGTTTCCATGAGGTCATCCTGGCCTTGAACAAAAAAAGTAGACTAACTTATCACAACTTGAAAAAGGTCATACGTGAGAGAAAAAAATGCATTACTACGCTTCCTTCTAAATAGAAATTGACATATCACAACCTAAAAAAAATTGTTTGTGCACAACAAAATCACATTTTTACTTTTTCTGCTGAGCAAAAACATCACATGTTGAATGAAATAGAACATAAAAATTTTCATCATCGATACGGTAAGGATCCAATGCTCATAAGAAATGTCGCTTCCACCTCCAACATGGCTTCTCAACAAGTGGAACTAGTTTCCAGTGGTAAGCATCAGTTAACCTACCACATCTTGAAAAAATAGACACGTGAGAGAAACAAGTATGGTCACATATCCCACAATGTTCATGGCACTGGCAGAGAGGAAAAAATCACATTTTGTGGGCTAGATCCAACACCATGTACTGCTACCAATGAAAACTGGCAAACGCTTTCTACGCATACTTCCCTACAGAAGAAAGATGTAGAACAAATCTATATGAAACAAATCAAATACACTCCTTCCATTGCATGTGCAATTTGTGATCAATTGAATTTCACAAAAAAAAAAAAGTCTTCCATGCCTGATTTGGAAGCAGAATACCTCAGCTTGACACTAAATGATGAAACATTTTCCAGTGGCGATATTTTTCTTCCATGCAAATGGTCACTTGAAAATGGAAAACTTCCACACTTTGCAATGCCTGACCAAATAAGATGTAATACACCACTACCAGATGTAAGTGCACTTGCAAAAATTGAAGAGAGACTTATGTCTCTACGAATTGTATTTGCACAAATCAGACCCTGGGCTATAAATGACCCCAAATGGGCTTAACAGGATCAATTATTAATGTGCTTGTCCAACTAGATGTTGTGAAAAAATTCTTTCCATAATTCTTTAGTGATACAATGACAATTGTTGTGGCTCTCAAAAGACGCTTGCAATACAAGAATGCATACTAGACAGGTAAAGTGCGTGTGCATGTTGTCATGAAAGTATTAAAAGATTTATGTTCCAGGGCCCTGTACAAAGCACATAACACTTGTATAAATGAGAATTGGAACAATGTTCTTGGAGAAGGGGATGACAGCTCTGCACAGACTCTCAAAATTGCTAGTGAATTTGATACAAGTGATGATTCAGAGAATGAAACACCTGTTGAAACATTGATACATGGATTCACTGACTCACAACGCATTCGTGACTTGCAAGACAAGATTGTTGAAATTGCACCTGCTGAGGGGAAACGTCCACTTGGAATATTCAAGGACAAATTTGCTAAGGAAATGAACTTCCCAACACTATTCTATGGATATCCACGTCCTAGTGACATTAATAAATGATTCAGTTACCATAAAATTGTTTGATGGGAGCTGCTACATTCAAGCGGTGACTTCTCCTGTCACATAACAAATTTGTTTTTCAAAACAATGCGCATAATAATAGAGCAAGTGTTGTCTTGCATGTGGGTGAGAATAAGAAAAGGCCAACTACAAGGAAGAAATTTGTTGGCCAAATATGTCAAGTACAAAGAAAACCTATAAAAAGTCATGAAATCTGATATTGGATACATAGATTTCAAAAATATTCGCATCTCTCTTGACTATTTTCAACAAAAAAAAAAAAAAAAATTTCAATGATCCGACAATTGGGACCTCCAACATTTTTCATCACATTTACAAGTGCAGAGAATCCTTGGGATCCCTTGGTGGCTACAGTATCTGAATTTCATAGGAACATGAAACAAAAAAAACAAACTGATACACCGGAAATTGATGGCATTGACTACCTCATATGGAAATACCCAGTGACATGTACTCGCTGTTGGTTGTGGAGCCTGATTATCTTCCTGATTCAGAGGTCCTTGATTTCAGTCATGTTTATACCCCATGAAGTATTTACACCCCAGAAGTATGTACACTCTTCCACGCGGGGGAGTTCAGAGGGGGGGTACCCCCTCTGCGGGGTCCGGGGGGGGCTATCCCCTCGACTGGGGGGTCTGGGGGAAAGCGGGGGTTCGGGGGTGAAGCCCTCGAAGGAAAAATTGCCTTGTAAATGTATATTGTAATTTAATTGTAAATCTGGACCGTTCATTATAAGGTCGTGGATCTAACGGTTGAGATTATGTTAGGGTTATTTGCCCTAGAAGGCAACCCTCTTTTATGAGGGAAATGTATTGCGGCTATGGTTGATGGTGAATATTGTATTATGAGATAGGAGACTGTGAGAGAAAGAAGAGGAAGTTATAGTGGGTTTGTTGTAGGTTGTATCCCTTCATATGCTGGATAATAATAAAGGAAGGACCTGGCAATTTCTCTGGTGGACGTAGCCCACACTGGGTGAACCACGTAAATCTGTGTCTCTATTGTATTGTGTATCTTCTGTGTTTTGTTTCCACATTTTCTTTATTTTATTACTCCACGGTCCTGTTTTTCTAACACTCGCTACTATAGACATAGAATAAATGCTTTGAGACAATTGATATGCCATGATGAAACGTTTTTTGGAAAAATATTGGAGTACTTTTTTATGACTGAATTCTAGAATAGGGGGAGTGAGCATGACCACGCACTATTGTGGATAGAGGGTGCACCGGTATATGGAACTAACAAAAACTCACAGATCAAATAGTTTGTGGACAAATACATAACATACAACACAGATCATTTGGATCCAGACCTTGCCAAAGTTCATAGACATTATCATACAAAAAGTTGTAAAAAATGAAAAAACTCACATTGCAGATACAACTTCCCTATGCCGCCAATGAGAACAACAAGAATCATAAATCCACTTAGTTTAGCGGAATTTTTTTTAATTGAGAAATCTAAATCCTTGTTCACATTTCTAGAACAACGAGACTTTGATGAGTTATGAGCTTCGACGACTTATTGACAGAGCTAAATCTAACAGAAGACGAGTACATCCAAGCCATACAATGTACGCTTAAACAACCATCAATTTCCTTAAACAAAAAATTTCCCATATTTGGAACAATAGTTTCTCCAAGAACATGTCAGTTATGTGGAATGCAAATACAGATGCGCAGTATGTCCTCAATGCATATGCTACAATGTCTTATTGTACCTCGTATATGACAAAGGTTGACAAATCTATGACAAGTGCATTTAGAAGAATACGCAAAGAACATGAAAGAAGTCATATTGATGCTATGAAAATGATACGTATGCTTGGAAATACATTACTTAATCTTCAACAAATATCTACTCAACAAGCAGTCCACATTGCACTTTCCCTACCCCTCAATTGTAGTTCAAGGAAATGTGTCTTCATAAACACATCTCCACTTGAGAAACGTACATTTGTTTTTAAACCACCATCTTTGCTAGAACAAGAGCCTGACAATTCAGAGGACGTTCTATGCCGCTTTATTATTGATTATTACCTCCAACGTCCATCTCCTATTAAGCATATCTGCTTAGCAGAATTCGTATCCTGTTACAAAAAAAATGGTGCACCCATATCAAAAAGAAAAAATCCCTCTGTGATATGCTTTGTCAAATACAACAAACATACTGACTATGAAAAATATTGTAGAGAAAAACTATTGTTATACGTTCCGTTTGATGAAAATGAAAACACATTAAAACATAACTTCCCTACATGGGAAGCTGCGTATATTTCCTCTGAGACTATAGTGCAAACCAATGAATCTATATTTACATACAATGTTAATCCAACATGGGGTGATCTAGAAAGTGCAGTTAATGAACTAGAAAACCTTGACAATCTTGATGAGACATTCACAAACCGTAAAACAACTAGAACTCTCTATGAGTCCTATGAATTGCACACATATTTTCCTCATCCTCGAGTAGGCTGCATTGAAAAATGTATCAATATTGGTTTTCGAGTCATAAAAAATCCTTTCCTTATTGAAAATAACGAATACCACAGAATCAGACGTCTGTTGAATCGAGAACAAGAAACAATTCTAAAGGACATTGCACTTAAAAAATGCTTGAACATGCACACTCTTGTGCACTTGTTCCTTACAGGCGGAGAGGGAACAGGCAAGACATGCACAGCAAAAGAACTATTCCAAATGCTTATACAAATATATGATTCAAACAATTCCTCTGTTCCTATGAAACCAAAGGGCCTAATAGTTACATACACGGGAAAACCTGCATATAATGCAGGTGGAAGAACAGTCAACTCTGTATTTTTTATGCCTTTCAACAAGTCATAGTTCCTTCCACTCAACAAGGAAATGTTAGATACCTTGTCTAAGCTTTATGACAAACTGCAAATTGTCTTCATAGATGAGGCATCTTTGATTGGAAGTCGCTTTCTGTATTCTATTGACAACCGACTAAGAAACATAAAACATGTGCACACGAAATACTTTGGAAACATTGACATGATATTCTGCGGGGATCTTTACCAAGCACAACCCATCCAATATTCTTTGATATTTGAACAAACTACGATCAACATGAAAATAGTGACGCATGACTTCTGGAAAGACAATATAAAATTCTTTGAATTACATACTACAATGCGGCAGACATATGAAACATTTATTGCAATTTTGAATAGAATTCAGACAAACAACCAAACACATGATGACTTAACATATATCAATTCAAGGTGCATGCGACCTGCAGCAATAGACCCAACCTTCCCCTACTTGTTCTACATGAATAAGGATGTTGCAATGCATAATAGGTACATGATATTGCTCATGCCTGGTGATGACATCATCATAAATTCAATTGACCTCGAAGAAGACAACCATGGAAATGTGCCACGTCATGAACATATAGCCACTTTTCCTTTGCAACTTGTTCTAAAATTAGACATGTTGGTTGAAATATATGCCTGCAACTATGATTCACATGATGGCTTGGTCAATGGTGCAGATGGAATACTCAAAGGCTATACCAAAACAAAAAAAATTGATGTCCTATGGATTAATTTCCATGAACCACATATAGGCCACCGAAAAGAAAACAAGTTGGCTTATATATATAATTCAAACACTGCAAGCGATTGGACATCTATCTTGTGAATATCAAAACCAGTATCAACATCGGCAAAGACAGGTGGACTGAAAATTCAAAAACAGTTTCCAATTAAACTTGCATGTGCATGTATAGTCCACAGATCGCAAGGACTGACACTTGATACTGTTGCATTTGACCATGTTGGAATTCGAATACATGGACTTGTATACACATCACTGTCTTGTGTCAAAAGTATAGACTTCATGTATTTACTAACTCCTCTTACAAAAGATAACTTCAAAGTCAAACACAATGTTGATATTGAGATGCAATGCCTTAGGACTACTGTAAAGTGGCATCTACAGTATGATTACCAATCCATACAAACAAACTCATATGTATCAATTCTCTCACTTAACATGCGCAACCTACATGCACACATGGATGATATACTCAATGACTATGACACAATGCAATCCAATATTCTGTGCTTGCAGGAAACACACATGACATTATGCATGCAAAACAAGCAATTTCCAAATCACAATTGCATATTGAGTTACATTACACATGGGGTGATTATATTAGTGAAAAAATATGTAACAATTTTGGAGCATATACATTTTGAAGAAAACAATGTTGAGATGGTGCTTGCAAAAGTATTTCTCCATGAATCAGAAATTGCAATACTGAATCTCTATGTTGCTCCACATGCAACATTCTCCAACATACTAAATGTTCTTTCCAATGCATTAGACCATTTGCATCTGAACGAAAACATTGTAATTGTAGGAGACTTCAATATTGACATGCTACAAAATAATGGCAGAACAAAAGAATTGGAAAAATACATGTGAAAATACAGTCTCCACTTTCTTTTGAACAACATAAACCATGTACAAAACACACTTATTGAACATGTATGGTCGAATRTTCCYATTTATCAAAAMAACATCTTTATCTWAGACACATACTAGTYTGATCAYGAKACAATTGGTATTGCACTTGAAATATGAGATATACATCAAACATATTGCAAAATCACATTTCTATGTTTCAAAGCATATATGTCTARCTTGTTGCAGAAAACCAAGTTATCCAACTTCTTAGTTTTCCCTAGTTTGTACACATATTGGTCTGATCACGATACAATTGGTATTGCACTTGAATTATGAAATATACATCAAACATATTGCAAAATCATATTTCTATGTTTCAAATCATATCTGTCTAGCTTGTTGCAGAAGACCAAGTTATCCAACTTCTTAATTTTCCCTGGTTTGTAATTGATTTTGGACACAATTTTTTTTTACACAAATTTTTATATATACACAAACATGGATGAACAAAAATAAAATAAAATGGTACATTCTTCTAACACTATATGTTACTCTATTCCTTTTATTCTATTTTATTTACTCTATGTACTTATTCCTTGTTTTTTCCTTACATGTCAACTTATTGTTAGAGCAAGATTTGCCTCACCCTATGCAATCTTGCAGAGAGGGCCTTATTCCATTCCCCCATGTAGACTTACTTTCCCTGATTGATAAATCCAGAGAAAAAAATAAATATGTTTCCACTTGTATGCACCTTGCAAGCTATACAACAAGCGTATAAGTTGGCTACTCCACTACAACCTGTGTACATCGGGATTTGTGCCAAAAAATCAAAATTAAATGTCAGGTTTCCATGTCACGACATGAGATATATGATCCTTGGACTTCCATATATTGCAAACATTCCGACTCATCCCTTTAGTTGCATTTTGAGGCTATAAAGAATCCAATTCTGAGCTATGGAAAGGGAGAGAACTCAACTTTGAGAGCAAAGTTACTCTGGAGAAATTATTTACTTCATATTGAGTCAGCATCCCTTTGTCCTTTAAGTCTGAACACAGTGTTCAACCCCCAAGCTCTTCCCTTATTGATGGAGAACCTCTTTGTCTCCATTATATGAGCTTGCCTTTGGTGGAGGATTGAAGTGGTGGAGGCCCAGTTGGAAGGAACTCAGTTTCTTGGTTCCGAACTGTGCCGACACGGAAATCTGTAATGTTTTCACTTCTGCTGATCATTTATTAATAGAAATACTCCTTTCCTATCCAATTGATATCTTGCAAATATTTGTGTTATTATCCATGGGCATGTTTGTTTTGTATATTAATGGATTATGTTATCTAATGTGCTAACCTTTTTTATTATCACTATATGCTTTCTCTACTTGTTTGTTGAGAACTTGTTCCAGGTATAAAGATTTGGCTTGAAGTGCTCAACGATGGGCATCATCAAACGTTTGGATGAGGCAGGCCTCTTTCTTATCTTGATTGCACATTACTTTATATAACATATGTTTGGAATGGAGTTCATTTCTGCAGTCATACATGTTTGTTGTGGTTCACCCTAGCCATAGAGAGATTTTTCTCGTAACATAATTGGTGACCATACTGGGGATGAATCTTCTTTCTTAGGGTTTGAAGTACTTTTCTCCTTAGATTTCTCTCATTTCTATTGTGGTTCTTGTCGTATCATTGCTTGACATCTCTTGTTCACTCTGGGTCTGAGTTTTCAGCCTTTCTCCCTTGCCTGGCCTTGTTTCAAAGCATATACGTGCCCTTTGCCTTGACAGTCATGTATACACGCAGGTTGTCTCACTGCAAGCTGCGTGTATACGCTCTATTTGCCCAAACAATCGCGTACACCTTTTATCCTTGCCTGTTTGCTTGGTTTGGTGTTTGTTGGGTGGGATTTGATGCTTGTTGAGCCTTCTTAGGTCTCTGTAGTTCCTATTGAGTGCCTGTGGGATGATAGGAAACACTCTTTTGGTTGAATTTTTGGGCGAAGTCTTTCTCTTCATATTTTCATTTTTATTGTCCTTGTACACTGGGCTGGATGTTTTGTTGCTTGATATTCTGCTTGAGTTATCTCCTTTTTATACACAGTAGGGTTATATGTCAAGTTACTTTTTAGTCCATGCATTTTTAGTTTTGATATATTGAAAATACAAAATAAAAATTATAGGAATTTTACATTTCTTGGCATTGTTTGTCTTTTGAGTTTTTATCATTAGCTTAGTGCATACAGTGAAAGATTGCATTTTTACTTCCGAATCGCAGAGTTGAATTTGAAAATTGCATCATTTTTAGGAGCATATCATACATTAAAATTTAAAGTTAGGACTTTTCATTATTTTCATATTTACTTTTCTTGTAGAGTCATAACACCATGAGTTTCATCACCATACCTTTTTGAGTAATCATGGACATAAAATCAACGCTATAATTTAAAATTTATTAGTAACGATTTGATTTTATAGGGTGCACAGACTAGCCTAGGGTTTAGTGCCTTGGAATAGGATTTTGTGAGTAACTTCTCCAAGGAAATTAAATCGACATATGTGTCTGAGTCAGGGAGTGGAGAAATCCATTGTATAATTGGTAAGATCAGGAGGCTCTGCTCACACCAGAGTTAGTCACAAGGTTGCACGAAGTTGGTTGAAGGGATATCCCCCCAATACCTTCCTAGCGTCAGAGATATTTCTGGGGATCTATTCGTATATGGGGATCTTGTTAGTTCCTTTACCTCCATGAGAGCCAATAATTTCAAGGTTTCGGGCTTTGCTACCCTGCCCATACGGTGGAACTGACTTATGACTTCTTGCATGTGCATCGATTATACAGTGGTTGATTAGTTTCTTGACTTAGGTGTCTCATAGGTTACTTGCAGGGGTTATTCAATAGGTACCCTGGGTCAGATAAGGGTCGGACAACACACAACCTTTATGGAGGATTACCTCTCCGGGGGGTTCTGACCGACTGGTTTTTAAGCCCATGAGGGCCCTTATAACTGATTCTATTAGCTCTAATATTTAGCAGAGAGTCTCAGGCCCCTCTTGGGAGAGACATACCTTCGTTAGGGAGGGATGCCACTTAGCCACTTTACCCCGTTTGCATGCATATTGGCCATTTGACTTTTGGTGTGCTCTTTGCTTACTAGTTGGCTTTATGAGTTTATAATGAGTTCTCTTTATCATGGATAATGGAGTCCCTTTGGCTCCCTCATTTACCTCTACCTACCCCATGATGTCTACTTAGTTCATGGGTATGAATCCTCCTGTTTCTTATAATGGTATGTAGAACTATGATACTCAGTTCGTGCCCTGGGCCTCTAGCCATTTTTCTGTTGATATGCCTTCACACGTGCAATCCTCTCCCTGGTCCACTTATATGAATCCTAGCATTGGACTTGGGGACACCATGGACCCGATGCCTACGTCTTCGTTTGATACGAGTCATGTCCCTAAACCCACTTTCACGACGGGAGGTTAGAACCTCCCCTCTTATGGGTCCAAGCCTAGTTATGCTCTTTCAGGGGCCAATACTCATATGGATGCTTATTCTACTTAATACACCCCATCCATGTATCCTCCATCCACCATGTCATTTCCTTCGAGTACTTTTCCGATGACTAGTCCTCATGTATCCCTAGATATTTCATACGAGGAGAACCAGTTTTAAGGATTAGGCTTTTCCCTTTACGAAACCCCTTCACAAGAGGGAAATCCTCACTTGAATAGTCCTTATCCTACTTTCATCTCTTTGTAGACTTCAATGATGATGCCCATACACAAATCCTCAAATTAGTTAGGCGAAGGGTACTATCTTCCTAGACAAGGACAGGGGGTAAATCAAGATCTTTCCAGGCTTGCATTTATCTCAAGTTAATATTTCCCTGGACCTTGGCATAAAATGCCACAACCTATTGCTAGCCTAGTCACTGTCAATCATACTGGAGCTCCATCACCAACCTCTGCTAGCCATGTTGGAGATGGGTCAACCACCCCTGTTAGTCATATTGAAAGCCCACACCCAACCTCTACCAATCATGCTAGGGGCACCATTCTTATCAATACCACATCTTCGACCCTTGTACATCATGTAGGAGATGAATCTCTCACCTCTGCCAGTCATGACGAGAGTATGTCTCCAGCCTTTGTGAACAACGCTGGGGGCATTGAGAAGCCTTGATGCCTCAGACGTAAGCCTAAATGCCTTTGTAGGACTTGTGAAGGAAGTCACCTTACTCATACTAACATACTAACATTCTGCAAAAGGCCGGTATGAGAGCCTTGGCCTCCCCCATTACATGTTGATTAGAACAGCGTCCACGAGTCTTAGTTAAGCTCTTTTTCGACTCATCAAAAAGAGAAAATATTACCGAGTGATTTGTCTTTTTCACACTCGTTAAATTGGATTTGAAAGGTCATGAGTCTTAGTTAAGCTCTTTTCCGACTCGTTACCAAAAATAGAAAAGATCACAGAGTGAACTTGTTTTTTTCACACTCATAAATTGGATTTGAAAATATGTCTATTTGGCACAATTTTACCCCTTTTTCACACCAAGTAGACTAAAATACATAAAAAGGACATTCTTTGGCATTAAGTTGTGATTGCGTCTCATGCCCTTGCTTGCAGTATTGAGCCTATAACCAGTTCTCACTTTGCATTATAAACCATTTGCCTCAGCAGTTTTGTATCCTCAACCAAGAAGAGCCTCATTTATATGCTTCACAATTTGACACCCTATACCTAGGAGGGAACATCCCCGAGTGTCCATCTCTCGCATGCACTCCCCTACATTAAGCATAGGTATGTTCCACTGCTGGAACTAGTTTTTCTTACTTGCGACACTCGTTTCCTCCTATGTATCATAGCATTCGTTTGTTATGAAAAAACAAAAAAAGATGGGTGGGAAGGGAGTATTATCTTATGTTGGCAGCAGTCGTGTCACCTTTGAACAGAGCACAAAATTATTTGAGTCCATTCATCATCATAATTTTTGGATTAGCATGGTCGTAGGAAGATGAGCTCGTTACAGAGTCTTCTCTACCGACTGGTCACTCTTCTAGTCCCTATAGAGAATTTCATTGATGCCTCTTGCATCTCATGGTTTCGTCATTGCGTCTATGCTGCCAGAGTCCTCCATATGTCTCATGCTCTTGCTCAAAGGAAGTCTATCAACCTGAGTTGGCCACTCCTCAGAACTCTTGACTTTTCATGTCGGCCATACCCTCATTTTGTCTCAGAATCACATGATACTTTAGTCCTATCATGTACCTTGGCCCTAATTTCATCATTGGTAGGTCACCTTGAACCCAACAGTCAACATTTCATCATTGGTCGTTGACTGGGTGGTTTCCCTTGCGTTCGACGGTAATACATCTATTCACACATCAGGATTCATGCAGTGACTTGGATGCCATTATCCTTATTGGTGGTTTCCTCACCTTTGTCAACAGTTTTCATCATTGGCTATTATTCAGAGGTTCTTTTTCATGTACTGCTTGCACTTGGCACACACGAAAGACGCACCAGGTCGTTGGTTTGTGAAACTTGTTCTTTGTCCGATTTCCACCAAATCATGAAGCTCTTGCTTGGTACCTCGTGCTAAATGATGAGATATGCCTTAATTCTCTCCTTTGAGTGGGTATATTTCCATCAACATCATCCCATTTATTCTGGAAATGAGGCCTAGATTCTTATGAGTACCTTGACACTTGCAGTCATTAGTGGTAGGCTCTCTCGCTATCGACAGCTGGGAATACATCAATGCCTCCTAATCGATGGATTCTTTAGGTGTTCGACACCGAATCCTATATTCACACTTGTAAGAATGTACTCGGTTCCTTGATACCTACTTTCATTATCGGTAGGTTGTCTTGCGTTTGTTAATGGTATACATCAATGACTAGTAATCAAATGATGTCTCATTATGTTCGACCTCAAATCTTTTATTCACATGATGTAGACTTTCACCTTTGGAGGATTATGTAGAAGACTTGAAGACATCATTATGTGGCCGCAACTTTCATGAGCTGTTGATTCCTTTTCATTGGACCAATACCTATATGACTTCGGAGATCATGGGAGATCAGATTGTACTCCATGGTATACAGATATCTTTAGATTGGTTTTGAGAATCGTTCTATTGGGCCTTGTTCGTGACTATGATAGCTATTGGCATGTAACTACATTTGTATTTGCCTATTCATGGCCACAGACACTTGTTTGGTATATTTTCACATGGATCTGCAGTGTATTTTTGGTAGTCATGTATGCAAAGTCAGTATAGAATGTAATAAGTGATTGAGTTCGTCCAACTGGTTCTCTACCACTCCACTCCTGGGTTATTTATAATGTATTTTGTCCATTTCAGATACTCCTCTGACCTCACACATTAGGGGGCATCTGTTAGAGAAAGATTTGCCTCACCCTATGCAATCTTGTAGAGAGAGCCTTATTCCATTCCCCCATGCAAACTTACTTTCCCTGATTGATAAATCCAGAGACAAAAAAAATTATTTTTCCACTTGTACACACCTTGCAAGCTATACAACAAGCGTATACACTGGTTGCTCCACTACAGCCCGTGTACATCGGGATTTGTGCCATAAAATCAAAATTAAATGTCAGGTTTCCATGTCATGATAGGAGATCTCCGATCCTTGGCCTTCCATATACTGGAAACGTTTCGACCCGGCCCTTCACTTGCATTTTAAAGGCTATAAAGAAGCCAATTCTGAGCTATGTAAAGGGAGAGAATTCAACTTTGAGAGCAAAGTTACTCTAGAGAAATTATTTACTCCATATTGAGTCTACATCCCTTTGTCCTTTAAGTCTGAACAAAGTGTTCAGCCCCCAAGCTCTTCCCTTATTGATGGAGAACCTCTTTGTATCCCTTATATGAGCTTGCATTTGGTGGAGGATTGAAGTGGTGGAGGTCCAGTTGGAAGGAACTCAGTTTCTTGGTTTCGAACCATGCCGACATGGAAGTCTGTAATGTTTTCACTTATGCTAATCATTTATTAATAAAAATACTCATTTCCCGTCCAATTGATATCTTGCAAGTATATGTTTTATTATCCATGGGCATGTTTGTTTTGTATATTAATGTCTTATGCTATCTAATGTGCTAACCTTTTATATTATCACTATATGCTTTCTCTGCTTGTTTGTTGAGAACTTGTTGCAGGTATAAAGCTTTAGGTCAAAGTGATCAATGGAGGACATCATCAAACGTTTGGATGAGGTAAGCCTCTTTCTTATCTTGCTTGCACATTGGTTTATATAGCATATGTTTGGAATGGAGTTGATTTCTGCAGTCATACCTGTCTGTTGTGGTTCACCCTAGCCATAGAGAGGTTTTCATCGTAACACTTATGTTCATGTCCATTTTGTTTTGTAATTTTTTTCATTGAAACAAACAGGAAAACTAGACAAGGCAAAGAACTCTTAACCAGAAATGTAGAAGAATCCATGCAAAGGTGCATACTTCTACCCATATTCCATATCCAATTGTTTTTCATTTACTCTGTCTATATTTGTTTCACTAGTTTACAATTCTATTTTTTTTTCCTTGGATACTCCATATCTTCCTGTATATTAAGTTATCTTCATGTCAATTGTATTTTCTGTGCTTTTATCTTGAAATAAATAAATTTGTACTCCATATTTTTTTCATCTGTTCCTACATAGTAGCTTGCTTTCATGTCCATCGTATTCTCTGTATTTCTACATTGAAACAAGAACACAGTAATTGAGCATAAGGATGGAGCCTTATGTGCCACATTTGAGAAAGATGGAGTACAATGTTCCGCAGCAAATACAATGTGTATGCCTGATGCACATCCATAATGAGTATGAAAAATATACACATGTTCATAGCCACTGTCTCAGAAGTGACATGGACATGGGCAATGAACCATCGCAAACATCGGCACAACGACAATGCTGAAGGTGAGGATTCATAGATTATGCTCTTGCTATGTTTAAGAAACAAATATCCACAGTTATTTATTCTGCTATGACATGGTAAAAATGTTTATGTTGTTTAAACCATATGTTTTTTAGTTCACAAGAACTATCGCCAAGTAGAAGTGAAACCTCCATCATAGTACAAGGTCTAGAGACTAAGAGGTATGATTACAAAAAGTCTGATTTGCATACGTTGTCCAATTTGTCCAGCTATATTCCATGGCTGAGAATGTTTTTCGCATAGTTGATGTGTTTCTATCGCTTGATAATTATCACACTAAGTGCTTTTGTGTGAGTCATACAGTTATTTGCTCCCTTTCTTTTTCCTCTTCTATACTTATCCATTTTCCCTTTTCTTCTTCCCCTCTATTATCCATTTTTGGTTCTATACTTAGTCCCATGTCTATGCTCGCGGGTTCCTAGGATGGCAGAGTGAGAAATTATATGTCCCTCTATATCTTTACATCACAAGTCTGACCGACTGTCGTGCATTTCCATACTTAGCCAATTTTATGTCCGCGGGTTCCTGCGTAAGCACCATTGAAATCTCATGCCCTGTGTTCGCGGTATACATCTTGCACCTAAAACTTCGGTGATATACAATTCAACCCCAGAATCGAACCCCCAAGCCTCACTCTACCTACGATGACTTCATCTGAATGCTTGCATATAAATGTGCCAAGTCATATATTTTGTCTATTTCTTGTTCAGATAGATATAAACAACATCTCTTTTATCTTGAACCAGGGTATGTTGAGCTCCAGCTATATTCCATGGCTGAAAATGTTTTTCCCATAGTTGATGTGTTTCTATAGCTTGATAATTATCAGACTAGTGTTCTTGTGTGACACATACAGTTCTTTGTTCCCTTTATTTTTCCTATTATATACTGAACCGTTCTTCCCTTTTCTTCCTTCCCTGTATTATCTATTTCTGGTTCTATACTTAGTCGCATATTTATGCTCGCGGGTTCCTGGGGTGGCAGAGTGAGAAATTCTACATCGGTCTATATCTTCACATCACGCATCCGACTGACCGTCATTTGTTTCCATACTTAGCCAATTTTATGGCCGCAGGTTCCTGCATAGCCACTATCGAACTCCCATGCCCCATGTTCAGGTATACATCTTGCACCCAAAACTATGGTTATCTACAATTCGACCCCGGACTCCTCGAACTCACAAGCCTCACTCTGCCTACGATAACTCTATCTGACCACCCCACCTTTCCATACTTAATACCAAGTGTTGTTGTGTGATGCATAAATTTCTTTACTCCCTTTATTTTTCCTCTTCTATACTTGTTGGTTTTTCTCTTTTCTTCTTCCCCTCTATTATCTATTTTTGCTTCTATACATAGTTACATGTCTATGCTCATGGGTTCCTAGGGTTACAGCCTCAGAAATTATATATCCATGTATATCTTCACATCACGATTCCGACCGACCGTTGTTCGTTTCCATACTTAGCCAATTTTATGCCCGCCAGTTCCCAGCTAGGCCCTATGGAACTCTCATGCCCTGAACTCTCATGCCGCATAGTCAATGTGTTTCTATCGCTTGATAATTATCAGACAAAGTGTTCTTGTGTCAAGAATAAAGTTCTTTTCTCCCTTTCATTTTCCTCTTCTATACTTAATCGCATTTCTATGCTCGCAGGTTCCTGGGTGGCAGAGTCACAAATTCTATATCCATTTATATCTTGACATCACGAGTCCGACTGACTTCCTTTTGTTTCCTTAATTAGCCAATTTTATGGCCATGGCTTCCCGGGTAGGCGTTATCGAAATCTCATTCCCCGTGTTCAGAGTATACATCTTGCACCCAAAACTTGGTTGATCTACAATTCAACCACAGACTACTCGAATTTGCAAGCCTCGCTCTACCTATGATGACTCTGTCCGATCGCCCCACCTTTCCATACTTAGTCATTTCTTCAACATTTCGCAGGTTCATAGAATCCCAGGTTCAAAAAAGTATCAAAGCATTTTTCACTCCCCTCCATCCCCACCACCTTTGCCCCTTCCCAATGCACATTAATTATGATTTTACTAGGGACAGCTCACCACAGATGTTCAAAAAGATTGGCATTAATAAGCAGAAAGATCGAGGACATATCCCATTAAAATGAATTAATGGAAGAATATTATGGAATCTAATTAGTTTCTTTCTGTCAATCTTGAATTCGCAAAACAATGTTAGTTATTCTAGTTTTTTTAAGGCATCATCATAGCAAGAATGAAATATTGTGCTGGCCCACTATCATCTACAAAGGTATTGACATGATGCCCCTCTTTAGTATTGTTCATATATTGCAGGTACACATATTTGAGAGTATGCTTGCATATGAAAATGTTGATCCACCCTTTAAATTTGAACATAGTTTGCATTTGGGCCACAAAGAATACTAATAAAATAAAATAATATGAAAATTGTTTAAGTAAATATAAACAAATTATCTTTTAACTTGAGCCTGATTTTGTCGATATCCAGGTATATTACATATTTGACAATGTGTTTCCCATAGTTAATGTTTCTACCCGCCAGTTCCTGGATTCGCGCTATCGAACTCTCATGCCACTATTATGTCATATACATCATGCACCGAAAACTTTCATTATCTATAGTTCAACCCTAGACTCCTCGAACTTGCAATCTTCACTCTACCTACAATGAGTCTGTATGTGTCTGTTTGACCGCCTTGGCTTTTCATAATTTCTCGATTTCCCTACCATCTTCGCATAATTTCCCAATGCAAATTGATTACGATTTTATTATATTTGAAAAGATTGGCATTAATGAGTGAAAATTTGGACGACATCTCAAATTAAAATGCATTAAACAAAGATTTATGGGAGATTATATTACCATCCTCCAGTGTTCATTCTAAATACTATCACACAATTGCTGCCACATGTAGCAATATAAACAAATCTTCATCAAAACATTATCTTTTCTCACAAGCACCCCACGTGCACCCTAGTTTCCTAAAGTAATCCATATTTGGATCCATCAACTAAACCTCCCTATTATCAAATTGGTAGAGTTCAATATTATGGCATCTGATTTTTCTTTTTTTATTTTTGTGTGTGTATCTTGAGCTCAGAAAAATTGTTATTTACTTTAACTTTTTGAAGGCATCGTACCCTGCCTTTCCATACTTAGTCGATTCTTCGGCTCCTGTTGTCACATATTCATGGGTTCCCGGGCTTCCAGGTACACAAAAGTTCCGAAGTAGTTTTTGTTATCGTCCATCCCCACCACCTTCGCGTGCTTCCCAATGCACATTAATTATGCCTTTATTAGTGACAAATCACCAAACACATTCAAAATATTGGCATTAAAAGGAGAAAAGGTTGAGGACATCTCCCATTAATACACATTGAACCAAGATTTACCAGAGATTATGTTATGATGTTGCAGCATTCATTTTAAATACTATGAGGAGCAAAGGAACGTTCTCATCACATTATGGCTACAACTGGAAAACATTTATGTGGAGATACCTTGAATATTTTCGGGCGCAAATACCATAGTTTTCAGTGGTCCATAGCTTATGACTATTACTCCTCCCCTTCTGCCCAAAAGAAGTTTATCTCGACATCTAGAATTGCAGAAGCAGATTGTGTCCCCAAATTTTTTTACTTTAAAGAGTTGGTCACATGTTGCACCGAGAACTATATTCTGAACCAATGAATTATCCAGTTGGGCAACCATTCCCAACTCTCCCTATCACCTCAAGTATTTCAAAATATGTTAAGACTTCTCGACCCAATGCCTACTTTCAAGGGCGAGAATTGCAAACAGTTCTTAAAGAAGCATGATAATGAATTTGACCTCTTTCTGAAGTTCTTAGAGAACCCAGCGGTCGCTCCTGGGGACATGGCCATATTATAGGTTAGTGCATTTAAAAAACCTTTCCAGAAAATTGCATGTCTTTTCATGAGGATAACAGGACAAGAAAGTGCAGCCAACATCTCTCAGATGATTCTTTATATTTTATACTTTACGGTCAAGGAACAAGCCATCTTCCATTGGGACAAGTTGATTTCCATTGAAATCTCTTCTCAGTTATTGCAATACACAAGGCAGGAGAAATTATTTATGTCATGTTATTTAATTTTCGCAGTGGCGAATTGCTATCCATTTCCTCTACTATCTATGTGTAAGAAGTTGAACTGTGAATTTGACACAGTAACATTTTCGTACCAGATATTATGGAGACACGATGCTTGCCAACATTTTAAAAAAGTCTTTAATGATTTTGTTTCAGTTTTTAAAGCATTGATATTTGGAAAGTATTTTCCCCGGTTGTATGACGACGTGACCAAATTCCTGGATAGGAAGGGCACACTAGAAGAAATGGAGAACTATGATGTTATAAGGATCTTTGGGTCTAAACAAAAACCTTTCTTCCTTCCATGTCACATATCTGGTACAATGTTTTTTGCTGGAATAGCAAGGCAGTACATCTACTGGTTGCATTTTTCCCATGAAAAAAGAAAAAGTCAACTCATCTCTCTGCCTTGGAAAATCAAGGATTCCATGGTCAAGAACCACTTCAACAGTTCTTTCACTAACACTATATTGATAGAACTCAGTGCCAGTACCAATGATTCTCACAAAGATAAATGAAAAGGCTCGGGTGAAAAAAGTGCCCAATCCCATTCCGCCACACCCAATACCACAACATCTCGAAGCAGTACTCCAATGGCCTACCCAAGTAACAAAGCTATACATAGTTCTTCAGGCGGTGGAGGAGATAAGAACCCTCCCTCTGGAAAAATTGAAAGTTCTCACAAACTTCCCACGAGAAAAAAATGGAAAACAATAGTCCAAGAACAGGAGGGACTGAGGGGAGAAATTGATATCCACAATCTCTCCCTCGAAGATATGGAACTAGAAATTGACATTGACAAAATATTTCTCAATGATGACCATCTAGAGAGCACAGCTCCGCACAATCCTGGGATGGAAATAATTGGCATCAATACATTGGACGAAGAAGAGTCTTTTGCATTTTAGAGCATTGTTTTTGACAGTGAATCCAAAATATCTATTATTGAAAAGAGAGATGTAAAGAATAACAAAGGGAAATCTCATTCAGATATCAACCTACACAACATGCGCCCCTCCCAGATCTCCCAGATACATCGATGATCCAGGTGGATATTGGTGGCCACCCGCCTATTCCACTTGGACCCACACCATTGTTTCTTTCAGTTTTTTAGTTTCCTTAATTGTAGCACAATTTCCTATTTTTAGCAGTTTTTCGAGGCCCTAAATGACGTTTCTTTGGCATCAATGCTCCGATGAATTTGATTCCGTTCCAGACTCGATATTTGTTTTCAGTAGTGTAGTCCTCATATATATCTTTCTAACAATGTATCATGTGTGTCAAACGGAGATAGTATACCAAAGCTACGACCCCGGGAAATTGATGTACCAATTTACCCCGACGGGGCCCATATTCTGGCATTTCATCTCCTAGGGTTAGGTTTTTGGTTGTTTAGAGTTTTCTATTGTTTCTTAATAATATATAGGCCTTCGAGCCTCAATGTAACGCAAATTTTAGAGGCCAGTAGACACCACATATCTTCTCAGAGATAAGCTACCAATGACCGAGCTATTTTATTTCCATTCTGTTCGTAAGCATATTTCATCCATTTGTTGTTAATAAAATGAAGTTTTACTTCCACTACATCTATGCATTTATGTGTATTTTTGCATTTCATTGTGTTCCAGCATAAATCTGGATCAGTGGTATGAGAGTCGTCTGCTCTTTCTCGATCCTTCTTTGCATGCCCCCAACGAGGTCGGGGTATAAGGAGTTAGGGCTCGATCTGGTTGAACCATTTCAAGCTCAGTCTCGCAAACCCCGATGGCCACCCATGGGGGAAGAAAATAAATATGAGGGAGCATTATATCCTATCAAATTATTTCTTGAGCAGGCCCTCGAGAAACAAAGGAACGCAATGATGGACAACGTTTCCCAGATCCTTCAATGGATGCCCACTGGCAGTGCATCTACATCCAACAGCCACTCTGGAGGCGCCACTCCTTTCAAGGTACAAGTAAAATTTGACATTCCCATATTTGAGGGCCAAACAGATGCATATTTCATTGATAGATGGTTGAATCTGTTAGAATGATATTTCTCGGTTCATGACCGAGAAAGGATTATTTTTGAACTCCTTAAAGTCATCCCCATGTCAAGGACTGGTGGGAAACCTAATGGGAAGAACAGAGAGAGGAGGAACCCTCTCTATTCTCGATCGCAACCCACTTGGAATTCTTTCCAATATGCTATCAAGGAACAATATTATCCCATGGGGAGCTACGAGGACAAATACATACAATGGACTACACTGTGGCAGCAAAGGGACCAAGATGTGCATGAGTTGACGAATCTGTTTCATACCCTACGCACAAAGTTAGGTATCAAATATTCGAAGAAACATTTGGTGTTAAAGTACCATAGTTTTCTTCATAGATACATTCAGGAGGAAATGGATTTCCTCGACATATCCTCGCTTGGTGCGGCATACCGCTATGCTGCCAAGATTGAGCAGAGGTTCAAACAGAACAGGGGAGATTTTGGGTCTACGAATCAAAAGCAAGGGAAAGGTACCCCCAAACTGTCGAACACAGGTCCAAGCCAAGGCGGGGTGGCCCAGGACAACCTGCCAAAGCCGCAAGCAAAGAAAAACACCATGAAGCCATAAAAGGACATGGGGAATTGGTGTGAGTTCCATAAGAGCTCCACTCACAACACAAGTTAGTGTCGGGCCAAGCAGTCACTGGTAGACGAGTTAAAGGCTTTTGAATCAGATGCAAGCTCCGACTCTGAATCAAAACCTGACAAGGGGAATGACAAGGGGATGTATATTATCTATGCAGAGCCCAACGCCACTGTTTCCACCATGAAGATCCAGAAGAAGGAACCAAAACCTTCAGAGGAGGTGGAGCACCTATTCCATTTCCAGATGTGGGTAAAGGGTTCCCCGTTGTAGTTCATTGTCAATAGTGGGAGCCAGAAGAACCTCATCTCAATAGAGGTCATGAAATGACTGGGGTTGTCGACCACAGCACACCCAAAACCATACACCATCGGGTGGTTGCACTAAGGACGAGACCTTTGCGTCAGCCAACAATGTTGTCTTCCCTACAACATAAATCCCTTCACGAATGAGGTATTATGTGACATTGCTACTCTTGATGTTTCTGATGTATTATTAGGCCAACCATACTTGTGGAAGTGACATGTTGTGTATGATTCCAAGCCTCGTGCGGTTATTATTACTTTGGGAAATAAGCTATACAAGATACCAGAAATAGCACTGCCTACAACCATCTCTTTGGTTACTGCAAAACAATGAACTAAGCTCATTGCCAAAACCAGGAAATTTGTTTTCCTGATGATCTGCCCTCAGGGAAAGAAGAAGACTGTGGCCACGACCTCCAGACAGGGCCCCTCTGCATGAAAACAACATATGGATAAGGTCGTGGAGGAGTACGAGGACATATTCACCTCCCCCGCAGGGGTGCCTCTACACTGTCAGGTCAAACACCCCATCGACGTGACCCCAGGTGTGTCACTGCCCAATGGACCAATCTATTGGTGCTCTGTTCTGGAGAATGGAGAAATCAAGAGGCATATTCAGAAGCTATTTCAAAAAGGTCACATTCGACCAATTTCATCGCCCTATGGGAGCCCGATCATGCTAGTTGAGAATAAGGATGGGACTTAGAGACTCTGCATTGACTATCAGGCACTGAACAAGATGACTGTCCGGAATAGGTACCCGATCCCATAGATTGATGACCTTCTGGACCAACTCAAGGGGTTGAAATAATTCAACAACATCAACTTGAAGTTTGGGTATCACCGGGTACCAATCGAACCCTCTGATGTGTGGAAGACTACCTTCAAATCCAAAGAGGGCCTCTTTAAATGGTTGGTCATGCCTTTCAGGTTGACAAATTCCCATGCAACCTTCATGAGACTAATGGACGACATCTTGTGACCATTCACCAACTCATTTGTAGTGGTGTACTTGGATGACATTCTGATCTTCAACTAGACTTGGGAAGAGCACCTCCACCACATCCGACAGGTCCTCCAAACACTACGGCAACACAAGTTGTGTGACAATTTGGAGAAGTGCACTTTTGGCATGACCTAGGTTTAGTATCTGGGATACATTATTGATGAGCATGGGGTGCATGTGGATCCAGCCAAGATCCAAGTCATTCGGGATTGGCCATCCCCATCCACCCTAACAGAGCTCTACATCTTTTTGGGTCTTGCCAATTTCTACTGCAGGTTCATGTTGGGATTCTCTCATATCACTTGACCCTTGAGTCAAGTCACCAAGGAAAGATCAAAAGAAAATTTCTTTTGGTCTGAATCTCAACAGAAGGCATTCAAATATTTTATGCATCACCTCTGCTCTGCACTAGTGCTCACATTACTATACTTGCAACAACCATTTGAGATCGAGATAGATGCCTCCGACTATGCTATTGGGGTAGTCCTTACTCAATAGGGACATCTAGTGGCATATCACAGTGAGACACTTTTTGAAACAGTCTGGAAGTATCCCACTTATGACAAAGAGATGTATTCCATTGTGCAGGCTTGCTGACAATGGAAGCATTACATTTTGGGAAAGGAAACAATCATCCACACAGACCAATGACCCTTGTAGTTCATACAGACACAAGGGAAGTTGCAGAATGATCGCCATCAGAAGTGGTCCACATATGTGCAACAGTTTCATTTGAACATTAAGTACAAGAAAGGAAGCACCAATAATGTTGCAGACTGCCTCAGTCGACCACCTATCATGGCGCTAACCACGGTGCTCAACTCTTGTGGGAACGAGACTTCTGATTGGTCACTTCTCTACAAAAGTGATCAAGAATTCAGCCACACATACAATACGCTCTTGGAGGGTAAGCAAATTCCAAATTTTCACCTCCAGGATGCCCTGCTATGTCACCTGGGACACCTTTTTGTTCCTTCAAGTGAGCGTGCCAAGATGATTTGGGAGGAGCACTACATTCGGGTCGTTGGGCATTTCAGGGTTGAGAAAACTGTGGCAATACTGCAAAAGTATTTCTACTAGCCGAACCTTCAACAGGATGTTGGGAAGTACATCAAGTCCTCCACTACTTGTGTCATTTCCAAACCGACCATCAAGAATCAAGGCCTCTATACTCCGCTACCTAACCCTAGTCGACCTTGGGAATCCATCTCCATGGATTACATGTCGGGCCTTCCTTCTACTAAGCATGGCAATGACTGTGTTTTTGTGGTCGTCGACAGATTCTCAAAGATGTCCATTATGATGGCCTGCAAGAAGAATATCACAGCAGAAGCCACTGCTAAACTCTTCTTTGAATGAGTGTGGGTACACTTTGGGATCAAATAGTCTATCATCTTAGATCGGGACAGTAGGTTCCTCAATACATTTTGGTCCAGCCTCTGGTCGATTCTGAACACCAAGCTCACCAAGTCCACAACTTTCCATCCACAAACTGATGGCCAGACAGAGGTCATCAACTAGATGTTTGTACACATTTTGCGCATGTACAACTCAAAGCATCCACACACATGGGATGAGAGCCTCCCTCATGTATAACACAGCTACAACCGGGCTCTCCATAGTTCAACCCGCCACAGCCCCTTTTAGGTGGGCTTGGGATTCCAACAACTATGTCCCATTGACGTATCCATGCCATTTGCGGACACTCAGGCAGATTTATCCCATGTCTAGTCTGAGGCTGACAAGGAAAACAACTTCATTGAGAACATTCATCACATCCTCCAACAAGTTCATGTCATATTGGACATATCCAATGCTAAGTACAAGCAACGACATTATCAACATAGGGTGCCACACAACTTCCAAGTGGGTGACAAAATGTGGCTACATTTGCAAAAGGAGGGCCTCGTTGGACCCTACCACAATATTCGCCCACTCCGATATGGGTCATACACCATCACCAAGGCTATAGGGGACCTTTGAGCTCAGTATTCCACCATTCCTTGGTCTGCACCCAATGTTCAATGTGGACCGCCTTCGGCCCTACTTTCCACCTCTACTGGACACATTCGACATGGCAGAACAACTCACACCAACAAAGTTAAACCTAGATTGCATGGAACAAGCCACAACTGATCAGATTATGGACACACAGATCAAGAACACCCACCAGCATAGGATCTAGCTATATCGAGTTTCCAAAGCAAGCCAACTCCTTCACCAGGGCAAGTGGCTCACCATAGACCAAGTTTAGCAGAAGTTTCCTCATCTCATGGAGGAACTCAACGCAATGGGGACCATTGCATCCTAAGGGGGGAGGAATGATCTAGGTGGATATTGGTGGCCACCCACCTATTCCACTTGGACCCACACCATTTTTTCTTTCGAATTTTTAGTTTCCTTAATTGTAGCACAATTTACTATTTTTAGCAGTTTTTCGGGTCCTGAACTTCTGGAGCCATTTTGAGGCCCTAAACGACATTTTTTGGCATCAATGCTCCGATGAATATGAGTGTGTTCCAAACTCAATATTTTTTGTCAGCAATGTAGTCCATGAATAGATCTTTCTAACGATGTATTATGTGCGTCAAACGAAGATAGTATGCCAAAGCTACGACCCCGGGAAATCGATGTACCAATTTACCCTGACGGGGCCCATATTCTAGTGTTTCATCTCCTAGGGTTAGTTTTTTGGATGTTCAGAGTTTTCCATTGTTTCTTAATAATATATAGGCCTTCGAGCCTCATTGTAACACAGATTTCAGAGGCCAGTAGCCACCAAATCTCTTCTCAGAGATAATCTACCAGTGCCCGAGCTATTTTATTTCCATTCTGTCTGTACGCATATTTCAGCCATTTGTTGTTAATTAAATGAAGTTTTACTTCCATTGCATCTCTGTGTTTATGTGTATTTATGTATTTCATTGTGTTCCTGTAGAAATCTGGATCAGTGGTATCAGAGAAATCTACTCTTTCTTGATCCTTCTTTGCATGTACCCAACGAGGTCGGGGTATAAGGAGTTAGGGCTCAAACTGGTTGAACCGTTCCAAGATCAGCCTCACAAACCCCGACGGTCGCCCATGGGGGAAGAAAAGAAATATGAGGGAGTAGGAGATCCTATCAAATTATTTCTTGAGGAGGCCCTTGAGAAACAAAGGAACGCGATCATGGACAACTTTGCCCAAATCCTTCAACGGATGCCCACTGGCAGCACATCTACATCTAGCATCCACTCTGGAGGCACCACTCCTTTTAAGGTACAAGTAAACTTTGACATTCCCATATTTGAGGGAAAAATAGACGCATATGTTTTTGATAGATGGTTGAATCTATTAGAAGGATATTTCTCAGTTCATGACTTTTCCGACCGAGAAATGATTATTTTTTCACTCCTTAAAGCTGCCCCCCATGTCAAGGAATGGTGGGAAACCTACTGGGAGCAACAGAGCGAGGGGGAATTCTTTCTGAGATGCCATCAAGGAACAATATTATCCCGTGGGGAGCTATGAGGAAAAATACATACAATGGACTATGCTGTGACAGCAAAGGGACCAAGATGTGCATGAGCTGACGAATATGTTTCATACCCTACGCACAAATTTGGGTATCAAATATTCGAAGAAACATTTGGTGTTAAAGTACCATAGTTGTCTTCATAGATACATTCAGGAGGAAATGGAGTTCCTTGACATCTCCTCGCTTGGTGCGGAATATGGGTATGCTGCCAAGATTGAGAAGAAGTTCAAATGGAAGAAGCGAGATTTTGGGTCTGTGAATTAGAAGCAAGGGAAAGGTACCCCCAAACCGTCGAACAAAGGTCCAAGCCAAGGCGGGGTGGCCCAGGACAACCTGCCAAAGTTGCAAGCAAATAACAACACCACAAAGCCAAAAAAGGACATGGGGAAGTGGTGTGAGTTCCATAAGAGCTCCACTCACAACACAAGTGAGTGTCGGGCCAAGCCGTCACTAGTAGCCGAGTTGAAGGCTTCTGAATTGGATACAGGCTCCAACTCTGAATCAAAACCTGACAAGGGGAATGACATGGGGAAGAAGATTATCGATTTTGATCCCAACACCACCGTTGCCACCACAAATATCCAGAAGAAGGAACCAGAAGATCCAGATGAGGTGGAGCGCCTCTTCCATTCCCAGATGTTGGTAAATGGTTCCCCATTGCAATTCATTGTCGACAGTGGGAGCCAGAAGAACCTCATCTCAGTAGAGGTCATGAAATGGCTGGTCTTTTTTACCACAACACACCCACAACCATACAACATTGGGTGGTCGCATCAAGGATGGGACATCCGCGTCAGCCAACAATGTCGCCTTCCCTACAACATCAAGCCCTTCACATATGAGGTATTATGTGACATTGCTACTCTTGATGTTTCTGATGTATTATTAGGCCAACCATACCTGTAGAAGTGACATGTTGTGTATGATTCCAAGCCTCGTGAGGTTATTATTACTTTGGGAAATAAGCTATACAGAATACCGAAAATAGCACTGCCTACAACCATCTCTTTGGTTACTGCAAAACAATGCAGTAAGCTCATTACCAAAACTACGAAATTTGTTTTCCTGATGATCTGCCCTTAGGGAAAGAGGAAGACTGTGGCCACAACCTCCAGACAGATCCTCTCTGCACAACAAAAACATATGGATAAGTTCATGGAGGAGTACGAGGACATATTCACCTCCCCTACAGGGTTGCATCTACACTGTTAGGTCAAACACCCCATCGATGTAACCCCAGGTGCGTCGCTGCCCAATGGACCAATCTATCGGTGCTATGTTTTGGAGAATGATGAAATCGAGAGTCAGATTCAGGAGCTGTTGCAGAAAGGTCACATTCGACCGAGTTCATCGCCCTATGGGAGCATAATCGTGCTTGTGGAGAAGAAGTATGGGACTTGGAGACTCTGCATTGACTATCACGCACTAATCAAGATCACTGTCCGGAATAGGTACTCAATCCCATGGATTGATGACCTTCTAGACCAACTCAAGGGGGTGAAATATTTCAGCAAGATCGACTTGAAGTCTGGGTATCACCAGGTACCAATCAAAACCTCTAATGTGTGGAATACTGCCTTCAAATCCAAGGAGGGCCTTTTCGAATGGTTGGTCATGCCTTTCGGGTTGACGAATGCCCCTGCAACCATCATGAGACTAATGTACAACATCTTGCGACCATTCACCAACTCATTTGTAGTGGTGTACTTGGATGACATTCTGATCTTCAGCTAGACTTGTTAAGAGCACCTCCACCACATCCGACAGGTCCTCCAAACACTACGACAACACAAGTTGTTTGCCAATTTGGAGAAGTGCACTTTTGGCATGACCCAGGTTCAGTATCTAGGATACATTATTGATGAGCGGGGGGTGCATGTGGATGCAGCCAAGATCCAAGTCATTTGGGATTGGCCAGCCCCATCCACCCTAACAGAGCTCTACATATTTTTGGGTCTTACTAATTTCTACCGTAGGTTCATGTTGGGATTCTCTCATATCACGTGGCCCTTGAGTCAAGTCACCAAGGAAGGATCGAAAGAAAAATTATTTTGGTTTGAATCTCAATAGAAGGCATTCAAAGATTTGAACCATCGCCTCTGCTCTGCGCCAGTGCTCACATTACCAGACTTGCAACAACCATTTGAGATCGAGACAGATGCCTCCGACTATGCTATTGGGGAAGTCCTTACTCAACATGGGCATCTAGTGGCATATCACAGTGAGACACTTTCCAACACAATCCAGAAGTATCCCACTTATGAAAAAGAGATGTATTCCATTGTGCAGGCTTGCCAATAATGGAAGCATTACATTTTGGGAAAGGAAACGGTCATCCACATAGACCACCGACCCTTGCAGTTCATACAGACACAAGGGAAGTTGAAGAATGATCGCCATCAAAAGTGGTCCACATACCTGCAACAATTTCATTTGAACATTAAGTACAAGAAAGGAAGCACCAATAATGTTGCAGACTGCCTCAGTCAACCACCTATCATGTCCCTAACCAAGGTGCTCAACTCTTGTGAGCACAAGACTTCTGATTGGTCGCTTCTCTACAAAAGTGATCCAGAATTCGGCCACACATACAATACGCTCTTGGAGGGTAAGCAAGTTCCTAATTTTCACCTTCAGGATGCCTTGCTATGTCACCTAGGAAACCTTTGTGTTCCTTCAAGCGAGCGTGCTAAGATGATTTGGGAGGCGCACTACAGTCAGGTTGCTAGGCATTTCAGGGTAGAGAAACTCGTGGCAGTACTGCAAAAGTATTTCTACTGGCCAAACCTTTGACAGGATGTCGGGAAGTACATCAAGTCCTTCACTGCTTGTGCCATTTCCAAACCTACCATCAAGAAGCAATGCCTCTATACTCCACTGCCTACCCTTAGTCGACCTTGGGAATCCATCTCCATGGATTACATGTTGGGCCTTCCTTCTACTAAGCATGGAAATGACTATGTTTTTGTGGTCATCGACAGATTCTCGAAGATGTTCATTATGATGGCTTGCAAGAAAAATATCACAGCAAAATCCACTGCTAAACTCTTCTTTGAACGAGTGTGGGTAGACTTTGGGATCCCACAATCTATCATATTAGATCGGGACAGTAGGTTCCTTGGTACATTTTGGTCCAACCTCTTTTCGATGCTGGACAATGCCTTTGAGCTCATTATTCCACCATTCCTTGGTTTGCACCCAATGTTTAATGTGGACTGCCTTCGGCCCTACTTTCCACCTCTACTGGACATATCCGACGTGGCAGAACAACTCACACCAACATAACTAAACCTAGATTGCATGGAACAAGCCACACCTAATTGAATTATGGACACACAGATCAAGAACACCCGCCAGCAGAGGATCCATCTATATCGACTTATCAAAGCAGGCCAACCCCTTCACTAGGGAAAGTGGCTCACCAAGGACCAAGTTCAACAGAAGTTTCCTCATCTCATGGAGGAACTCAACGTAATCGGGACCATTGCTTCCCAAGGGGGGAGGAATGATCCAAGTGGATATTGGTGGCCACCCACCTATTCCACTTGGACCCACACTATTGTTTCTTTCAGTTTTTGAGTTTCCTTAATTTTAGCAAAATTTACTATTTTTAGCAGTTTTTCAGGTCCTGAACTTCCAGATCCGTTTTGAGGCCCTAAACGAATTTTTTTTGCATCAATGCTCCGAAAAATATGACGCAGTTCTAGACTTGATATTTTTTGTCAGCAGTGTAGTCCATGGATAGATATTTCTAACGATGTATCATGTGCGTCAAACGGAGATAGTATGCGAAAGCTACGATGCCAGGAAATTGATGTACCAATTTACCCTGACAGGGCCCATATTCCGGCGTTTCGTCTCCTAGGGTTAGGTTTTTGGATATTTATGGTTTTCCATTGTTTCTCAATAATATATAGGCCTTCGAGCCTCATTGTAACACATAGTTCAGAGGCCAGTAGCTGCCACATCTCTTCTCAGAGATAAGCTACCAGCGCCCGAGCTATTTTATTTCCATTCTGTCTGTTTCAACCATTTTTTGTTAATGAAATGAAGTTTTACTTCCACTACATCTCTACGTTTATGTGTATTTCTGTATTTTATTGTGTTCCTGCATAAATCCGGATCAACCGAGCAACTGGAGACACTATAGACAACTCTATTAGTGGCCTTGAAACGGAAAATGTCATGTTAAAAGAGCGAATCAAAGAATTGGAGGCAACTCTAATGCCTCTTCCACTGTTTTCTACTCCTTTGGCAATGATCGGGCCCACCACACCTACAGAAAAGTTAAAAGGATTAGCAAGCCTTCTCACATCGGCCCGAGGCTATGTGGAAAATAATATAAATAGAAGAATGGAATTAATAACAAAAGCTTGGGAGATGTCAAAGAATATGGTCTCTTTTGGAACAAGAGCGCATGCTTTTCATGATTATCTGCAAGCAGATCTCAAGAACGAGCAAGGTTTATACCTCGATGCAGTTTTACCATTTGGTATTAAAATTACTGGTATGATAGAATTCAGAAGAAGACAGGAGGATCTCCCTTCCCTGGACCGAATAGACCAGCTAAAGGCATGCTAGAAAGAAAAGGTAAAGAACCTGAATGGTATCATTAAAGCATGTAGCCATGCGATATCTAAAAGAGACAAAATATTCAAGAAGCTAACTGAGATAGATCTAGTTGTCAGCACCAATGAAGTCCAGGACTCAAAATTGATATTCAACTCATTTTTTTTAACCAAGCAAGCATTTGATGATCAAGTTCATATCTATAAAAGATTGTCATTTGAAAATTTCTATGGCATTCTTGAATATGGTGAAGATGACGTGAAAAACTAGCTAGTCGGTTAGTCGATTAAAAACCAAGATATTCAAGAAGAATTGCACAACCTCTCTATTGATCTAAGGGACCTGTAAAGTGAATTCTTCAATATAAAAATCCAGCATGAAATCAATGTGGCACCCATGAGGAGCTACATCGAAGAATGGTTCAAAAAAGTTGTCGACCAGATAACCAATGAAGGTCAAAGTCGAGGAAAGCCATAAAAGGACATCAGCGAGAAAATGACAAGGCATGGGACACCATCATAGTAAGTTGATACTGATCACATTCTTCTATCTTCATCCAGTTACTCTAACAAAGCTTTAACTGAGGACTGACAATTTTCTCTTTCTTCTTGCAAGGTCTTGTTGTTTTCCATCACCGACTTTCTTCTTGTACATCTTTGCTTTGTAGTATGCGGCAGTCCCAATCCCAGTCATTTTGGCAAACACATTTTTATTTCACAGAATATGTACTGAACTATATATTTTTTTACAAATTCCAAGACATATATTTTTTGGAAATATTCTCAAATGTATTTTCTAACCCAGTCTATCTGAATATAAATATTTGAGGTTGTTCTATGGTGATCTTCAATGTTTGGTGTTCTTATTTGAAACTTGTATTTCTTCTTAAAATTAACTCCTTTCGTTGTACATGTTCCTGTTTTATATTGTGCATATATTGCAGCTTCCTATATTTCAAAATATGCTTCCATATACAAAATGATAAGTCATATATTTTTTTCTCTATTGCTTATGGCTTTGAGCAAAAATTGCGAGACCAAAACACCCTTCAAATTTGAACATGGTTTACATTTGGACCACAAATAATTTATTAAGATACATTAATATGAATACATTTTAAATAAATATAAACAAAATCCCTTTAAACTTGAACCTGACTTTCTCGAGTTCCTGGATTGGCCACGGGTTGACCGATTAGAGGACTGCCAGATCCTCATCTCCATCTATATATTCACATCATGAGCCCGACTGACCACCGTCCCTTTCAATGCTTAGCCAATTATCTCACTGCAATGTCCCAACTTGGCGCTATCGAATTCTTATGCCTCATGTTTCGTGATATACATCTTGCACCCAACACTTCCGTGATATACATTTTTCACCCAACAATTCCTTGATACACATTTTTCACCCAACAGTTTCTTCATTTACAGTTCGACTCTGGACTACTAGAACTCGCAAGATTCACTATACTCAGGTTCAAAAAACTTTCAAAACATTTATCACTCTCTTCAATCCCCGCCACATTCTCGCCATCCTCAATGCACATTCATTATGCTTTTACTAGCGACAACTCAATGCACAAGTTTGATTATTGGCATTAACAAGCAAAAAACATATTCAACAATGATTTACAGGAGTCCGACCGACCCCCGAGTTAGCGCTATTATAAATCTTTCACCCAACACTTCCGTCACCTACAGTTCCGCCATATACATCTTGCACCCAAAACTTCAGTGGTCTACAATTCCTCCACAAATTTGAACATGGTTTACATTTGGACTACAAATAATCTATTAAGATACATTAATATGAATACATTTTAAATAAATATAGACAATATCTCTTTAAACTTGAACCTGACTTTCTCCAACTCCTCGATTGGTCGCGTGTTCCCGAGTTAGCTCATCTCCATCTATATCATCACATCATCAGTCCGACTGACCGTCGTCCCTTTCAACACTTATCCAATTATCTCACCGCCAAGTCCCGACTTAACGCTATCGAATTCTTATGCCCCCTGTTCTGTGATATACATCTTGCACACAACACTTCCGTGATATACATTTTTCACCCAACAGTTCTGTGATTTACAATTCGACCCTGGGCTCCTGGAACTCGTTGTTCACAAAATTTTCAAACTATTTATCACTCTCTTCAATCTATGCCACATTCCCACCCTTCCCAATGCACATTCATTATGTTTTTACTAGTGACAACTCAACACGCAGGTTTTTTATTTAACCGCGATTTATGGTAGTCTGACCAACCGCTGTTTCTTTTCATACCTAGACAATTCTATGGTCGTTGGTCCCCATGTTAGCGCAACCGAACTCTAATTCCCCATGTTCCATGATATACATATTGCACCCTAAACTTCCATGATCTACAATTCCATACTTAGCTAAATTTATGGCGGCAACCTTCACTATACCCGGGTTCACAAAAATTTCAACCATTTATCTCTCTCTTTAACTCTCGCCACATTCTCGTCCTTCCTAATGCACATTCATTATGCTTTTACTAGCAACAAATCAGCACATAGGTTCACTTATTGTCATTAATAAGCAAAAAACGCATTCAACAACGATTTATGGGAGTCCAACCGGCCCCCAGGTTGGCGCTATTATAAATCTTGCACCCAAGACTTATACCTACAATTCCACGATATACATCTTACACCCAAAAATTCCGTCATCTACAATTTTGCGATATACATCTTGCACCTTAAACTTTTGTGGTCTACAATTCATCCACAAATTGGAACATGGTTTACATTTGAACCACAAATAATTTATTAAGATACATTAATATAAATACATTTTAA
>ML780313.1:696948-721715 GCA_009831015.1 Picea engelmannii | reverse complement strand
AAGGCCCATCAATAAGGACAACAGTGTTTTTCAACACCGCTATGAAACAAATTATTGTAAAGAAGAAAATGTCACATCTCAAACTTAATTGTATTACTTGTTTCACATTGCCCAACTTCCCTAACTCTTTTTTATGATGTTTCATGTATTACTCATTGTTATTATAATTTTATAAGATGCTCCATGCTAATATTTGGTCCCGATTGTGTGCATGCTTCCTTATCACAGTGTTTTAAGTATTAGGTTCATAACAATACATCTGTGGGAATTTAAATGATTTTTAGCCTTTATCTCCAACATGTAGAAATAAAATATCTTTTAATAAGCATTCAGGATGGCAGGACATGATCCCACCATCAGGTTACCAGAATTCAAAGGAGAGGCATGGGAGGACCCTGAGAAGCACTTGTTTATTTTTGAAAAGATCTGGGAAGCAAAACAAATCACAGATGAGGACACTAAACTTGTGAAATTATCTATCACACTAAGAGATCACACACTAGATTGGTACATGAGCTTAGCTGCAAACAGTCTGCTAAGGACAACCAAAATGATTGGATATATCAAAAATATAAATGAATTCCAAAAGCCTAGCTTCAAGGATCAATACATGAATGAGATGATAGAGATTAGGCAGAAACTAGGAGAATATGTATGGGAGATTGACTAGAGATTCAAACGACTGAAGGGAAAGCTAAAGTATGTCATGACAGATATGAAGCATAGGCATTTGTTTGTCAATTCACTACTCCCACACTTGAAATACCCTTGTGACAACAGAAGTTTCAAACTCAAGCAGAGGCTCTGCAGGAAACCCTACAACTAGAATAGAACCAATATCAGAAGACTGATCCAGCCATAGAGGAGCTAAAGGAGGATCTAAAGAACTTAAAATTCCAGCTAAACTAGAAAAAAGGTAAGGACAAAAGAGAATCCATTTGGTGTACCACATGTAGGACAGAAGGACACCATAAGAATGCATGCCCAACATTTGTGCAATACATGGTAGCAGGACTGCCAAACCCTTTTCCCACAGGAGGACTATGGTGTGAGATCTGTAAGAAACATGGACATGATCCATATCACTATCCAATGATGTAGAAATACCATACAGTACCTAAGAGTTCATATTGCAACTTTTGTAAGTCAGTAGGCCATGATGACAAGGATTGCAGGACCATGGACCTGATGAGGGAAAGAACATCGGATGCTTACAGGGTGCAGGAAGAAATCATGACTAGGAAAGATGCACCATAGTTTAACCAAGTACCAGCCCCATATAACAATGCATGGTAGCAATATCACATTGCACAGCCGCAATACAATATCGTGCAACCACACTATAATCTTGCGATGTATAACTAGGCACCTCAGTACAATGCACCACGAGGATATTGAGTTGGCTACAGAGGTGGAGGAAGAGGAAGATGAGGCTTTGGAAAAGGCAGAGGACTAGTGGTATGCCACAATTTTCAAAAACTAGGACACTATGCAAGAGAATGTCCACTTCCACCTACGACATGTATGTATTTTCGCGCGTCAGATCATGACAGAGAAGAATGTACTACACTATTGGGGAATATCTAGGAAAAGAGAAATCAGAAAAATCAAAATGTTCACAGAATTTCGGGCAGAAGCAAGGGATGATGGAAGAAATATCAACATAGTTACGCGTGGAGGAGATAAGACAGGAAATGACACAGTAAGACAAGATCTAGCACAACACCAATGGGTGAAGAAGAATGTCGAACTGCAAAAGCATTTTGATGTGCATAACGAAAAAGAGATATTCAAGTAGGCCGAACAAGAATTCTTGAAGCGATACATTGCATCGACATCAACTGTGCAACATACTCGGGAAGTAACAACATACGATATGACTCCAACACTGGATCACACCAAAGAAACATAGCCCTTAGGACAAGTAAGTATGATTAAAGCCTTTTTGCAATCCTGTGTTAAACTACTAAACAATCCATCATCTGTTAAAGTGTTACAAAATATGCTAGAAAGATGTAGCACAGAGGTAGAAGGAAAGCTAGAACATAAAACAGTTAATCATCTGCATACAAGGAGGAGAACAAGCAGAGAATTCCGACTGAACTCCAACATTGGACATTTCAACATGGGAGATATTATACTAGATTTAGGATCCGAAGTAAATGTGTTACCCAAGAAGACATGGAAATGTATGGGAGATCCCACATTAGGATATTCACCTGTTCAAATGAAACTAGAAAATCAATGCAAAGTTCTACCAATTGGAAGGCTAAAGGGGGTGACAGTATATCTGGATGGAGTGTGCACTAAAACTGATTTCGAAGTGATAGAGAGAGTGGATGGCACAACACCTTATCCGACATTGCTTGGATTGGATTGGATGTTTGAAAATCAAGCCATAATCAACTTAAAAAAGAGAAATATGACATTCGAGTCAGGAGAATATTGATTCATTGCACCATTAGATCCATCAGAAGGGGAAAGGTTTGTAGAACCCACTTGTTTAGACCTGGAGGAAATTAACTAGTTGTACAGAACAACAGCGCGAGAAGAATATTATGTGAATCCAACTGCAGATGGGATACTAAGTTGGATAAGTATCACGTCATACACGTCAGACTCAGATAAAGGGTTAGAGAATTGGCAGCGGAGGTTACACGAAGTCTCCACAAGAATATGCGTAAGAATAGACCACGCAGTGTGTTAGGTACCTAATCCATCACGTAGGTAGAATAATATATTTCGATGTAATAAAGGTCAATTTTAATAAGGCCTAGCAATAAGGAAGAATAATTCCAATGTAAGAAGACCTAATAGAAGATTCTACTTCTAGAAGGATCTTCCTCTAGATGGTTCTTTTGATAGACATATTTAGTATAAATAAGAGTCGAGGGTATGCAAACTTTTTTCTTGAATATTATTGTAATAGAGCTCTTCTCTGATGGAGGTTTCCCCCTCGAAGAGGCAAGTGAGAATTGCTCTCAGTAATCAAAGTTCTCTTTCTGGTGTTATTCTGGTATCATTTTGGTATTATTGTGGTGTTGTTCTGGTTATATTGTTGTTCATCTAACATTTCTAGCTATTTATTTCTATTTTGCATACTTTTTTATATCTAGAATATTGCAAGTGGTATCAGAGCACCTTCCTCGACAGAAAATTGTGGGTTAATGTTTTTTTAGGGTAGAGATGTATTCCAGTGTCTTTAAGATACAGGGATCTATCGTTACGCGCATAAACCCACAGTCAGGGATTCATACACGCAAGAAATACAAGTGGTACTTAAGTGCACATCTGTTGGCCAACCTTGTAACCGATGTTGGTACCCCTTCAAGAGGTAGCGCATCAGACAACACTTGTATACGAATCAGCTTAGATCTCTTGAATCCCTCTATAGATAAACTAATCAACCGCCTGACTGCTATAGTGCCACTGAGAACAACACTCGGGAAGATACTCTATGGTACCTAGGTAGTCGGGTAGTACGGATAAGGGCATAATATAGCCTCCTTAGTTGGTTGCCTGAGATATTGGGCTGAGTACTACTATTGGACCCCACACGTATATGAGAGAGCTATAGCGTAGGAAAAACCCTTGTCTATAGAACCCTTGAATACCTAACCTTTGGGGACGAAAACAAAAGCAGAACATACAAGATCTATTCCCACGCAACTGTGTCTCCTACATTTGGGTTGCCAAATTACTACACATTTCTTCCTGTTAATCATTTGGGCATTTCATCACTGCAATATTCTTTAGATCGGAGTATAACTCCGCAGGTGTAAAAAAAAAATAAAAAATTGGATACTATTGGCACCATTATTCGAGACCTATTCCATTGGATTTCTCTCTTCGCCCTTATCACATTCATACGTGTCATTTTTTAGAAAAAAAAAATCTCGTGGAACCGACCCCCTTCCAACACCCTTATTTGGGGCTTTACCCAATTGAATTCAACTCGTCGCCCTGATCATTGTGATACACTTCACCCATAACCCATTTTCTACGTGGCCCCACCTACCACTTCTTGGTTCCCTCATCATCATGACCCATACCCATAGCCAAGACTTGGAAGCTCACTTCAATACCTTGCACTCTAATTTCACAGAGACCCAACAAGAAGTGAGACAGCTCAGTGCCAATATTGCCACCATCAATAAAAACATGCATTCCTCCATCACCACCTCAAGTGAGGAACTCAAACAAGACCTCAAATGAGACATTACTACCCATCTTGAATCTGTCACTACCATGATCTGCACCAAGATGCAAATCCCTGCAGATCCTCCCTTATCTGACCCACCTATGCATATCGAAGGTGAAACTTCCTCTCACTCCCAGAATTTTAAGCCCTATCACTTTCAGCACGACCTACGCCTTTTGCGTGTGGATGTGACCAAATTTGATGGCTTGGATCCCACTAGTTGGATAACTCAAATGGATGACAAATATTGTCTGGAACACAAGTGTAAGGAACAAAATCTTTTTATGGCCATCTTATAGGATGTTTCAGAAGAGGATGTGGAGGCTCCCCTTGTGTCTGTGTCACTTGAACCCACTAACATAACCCCTCCATTAGAGCCTCCCGATGTAGAACCGATCATTTCCCTAAATTCTCTCACTGGCTTCTCTGCTCCCCAAACCCTCAAGCTAATTGGTTACATCAAGCATAGGAAGGTCATCATTCTTGTTGATAGTGGAAGAACCCATAATTTTATTCATCGCTGCATTTCCCAAGAAACTAATTGTTATATCGGTACAATCAATAATTTCTAAATCATGATTTCCAATGGTGGGTCCATGAAATGTGGAGGGTGTTGTGAAAATGTGTGTCTCCAAATTGGTGATGAAAAATATTTTATGGGACACAATTGTAAGGAACAAAATCTTTTTATGGCCATCTCGGAGGATGTTTCGCAAGAGGATGTGGAGGCTCTCCTTATTTCTGTGTCAGCTTAATCCACTAACATAATCCTTCCATGAGACCCTCTCGAAGTAGAACTGGTCATTTCCCTAGATTCTCTCACTAGCTTCTCTGCTCCCCAAACCTTCAAGCTAATGGGTTACATCAAGCATAGGAAGTTCATCATTCTTGTTGATAGTGGAAGCACCCATAATTTTATTCATCGCCGCAATGCCCAAGAAACTAATTGTTATATCTATGCAGTCAATAATTTCCAAATCATGATTTCCAATGGCGAGTCCATGAAATGTGGAGAGCGTTGTGAAAATGTTTGTCTCCAAATTGGTGAATACCACCTAAAATATCATATGTTTTCTATCAACATGGGCGATTGTGACATTCTGTTGGGTACAGAATGGATAAGGACTGTGGGTCCCATTCTCATGGATTTTAAGGAATTAACCATGCAGTTCAAGCAGGAGGGCCAACAATATAAGTTCCAAGGCATCATCGTCAGTTCCCTAGAGATCATCAGTTTCCATCGCATGGAAATATGTTCAAAAAAGGTCATTCTGGCATTATTTCCCAACTCCATGCCATATAAGAAACTGAGACACCCTCTATGTTGCAGGACCTCCAATCCATCCTCTCTAAACATCAAGTGGTTTTTTCCACTCCCTAGGGACTCCCTCCTTCCTATGGTGTTCATGATCATTCCATTCCCCTTGTCCAAGGAAGCCTTCCTCCCAATATCCATCCCTATCATCACCCCTTTTCCCAAAAAAATGAAATTGAGATAATGGTTCAAGAACTGCTCAACCCAGGTGTTATCCGTCCTAGTAGGAGCTCCTACTCTTCTCTTGTGGTCATGGTCCTTAAGAAATATTATTCTTGGCACATGTGTCATGACTTCCACGCCCTCAACAAACTCACCATTAAAGATAAATTTCACATTCCTTTCATTGATGACCTCTTGGATGAATTGAGTGGCACCCATTTCTTCACTAAACTTGATCTTCATTCTGGCTACCACCAGATCCATATGAAAGAGGAAGCCAGTCCTAAGACTATCTTTAGAACTCATGAGGGCCACTATGAGGTTTTTCTCATGCCCTTTGGCTTGTGTAATGCTCCCTCCACTTTCCAAAGCCTCATGAATCATGTATTCTATCCTTTTCTCTGTCATTTTGTCTTAGTTTTATTTTATGATATCCTCATCTATAGAAAAACCTGGAAAAACCATCTTGCTCATGTGGATTGAGTTCTCCATCTACTCTCTTAGCACCAACTTTTCCTGAAACAATCTAAATGTTTTTTTGGCACCTCAAAAGTCGATTACTTGGGTCATCTTGTTGGCAAGGTCGGCGTCAGGGTGGATCCTAAAAAGAGTGAAGCTATGAAAGATTGGCCTCACCCAAAGACTCTCAAAGGATTGCATGGATTTATGGGCTTTATTGGTTATTATCGCAAGTTTGTTAAGAATTATGGAAATATTGCGGCACCTCTCACTGAACTCCTTAAAAAGAATTCTTTCACTTGGACTCCAACAGCTGCTCAGGCTTTTCAAACCTTGAAGATGGCCATGTGAACCACTCCAATCCTAGCCCTTCCTAATTTCACAAAGACCTTTGTCCTGGAATGTGATGCTTCAGGGAAAGGAATTGGCATTGTCATTATGCAAGACGGTCGGCCTTTGGCCTTTACCAGCAAACAACTGTCTGAGAAAAATTTGGGAAAATCAATCTATGAAAAGGAAATGTTGGCTATTCTACATGCCGTGGATATTTGGTGCCCTTATCCATAGGGGAAATGCTTCCAAATTAATACAGATCATCAAAGCCTCAAGTATTTTCTGGAACAACGCATTTCCTCCCCAGAGAAAAAAAAATGGTGACTAAGCTCTTTGGATATGATTATGATATCATTTACAAGAAAGGAAAAGACACTGTGGTTGCTGATGCACTTTTCAGAAAACATGAATATGAAGGGTCCCTTTTTTCTCTCTCCTTCATTGTACCATATTGGCTCCAAGCTGTTCACTAGGAATGGCTACACGATCCCAAAAGTTTGCATCTGATACAAAAAATGCAGTGTAATTCTACAGCTTCCCTAGGGTACTATTTTCTCCATGATGAGCTTCAATACAAAGGCCATTTTTATTTAAGTAAACAAACAAAACTTAAATCCATGGTACTTTCTAAGATTCATGCTACACCCACAGCTAGGCACTCTGGTTTTACCAAAACCTATGACAAGGTCAAACGTTTTTTTTTTTTTTTTTCTGAGATGGTCTGAAACAGGACGTTCATATTTTTGTGGTTGAATGTGATGTGTATCAACGCAACAAGGGAGAAACAGTCAAATTTCTTAGCACACTATAACCTCTTCCGGTTCCACCTGCTATTTGGCAGGATATCTCTATGGATTTTATTGTAGGATTACCTAAATCGGGCAATAAATAAGTCATCATGGTGGTAGTTGATCATCTTTCCAAGTATTCTCATTTCTATGCTCTTCAACACCCATTTACAACATCCACTATGGCTCAACTTTTCATGGATCAGGTCTTCAAGCTTCATAGCATGCCACATTTTATTGTTTATGATCACGACCCAACTTTCACCAGAAATTTTTTGGCAAGACCTGTTCAAGCTACAAGGCACCCAATTGCATCTCAACACAGCTTATCATCCCCAGACTGATGGTCAAACTGAAGTTGTCAACAAGTGTTTGGAAACATATTTGAGTTGTTTTGCATCGGAAAGGAAAAATCAGCGGGCTCAATGGTTACCACTAGCTGAATGGTGGTACAACACTTCGTAATATAGCTACCTACATGACTCATTTTGAGGTGGTATATGGAAAAAATCCGCCTTCAGTTCTCTCATACTTTTCAGGTGGTTGACCAATTGCTTACAGTTCGAGAGCATATTCTTCGTGCCCTAAAAGAGAATTTGGTCATGGCCCAGAATCGCATGAAGCAACAAGCAGATCAAGGTCGCTATGAACGTCAATTTGGATAAGGGGATCATGTGTTTCTTCAAATGCAACCTTATAAGAAAAATTCCCTCAAGGATGACCATTGTCATAAAATGGCGCCCAAATTTTATGGTCCTTATACCATTCTCAAGCGCGTGGGACAGGTGGCCTATCAGTTATCTTTTCCCAGTCATTCTAAGCTCCATCATGTTTTTCATGTTTCCTGCTTAAAGAAGGTGATTGGAACTAAGTGCCAAAATCAAACCAACCTTCCTGAGTTGGATGAAGAAGGCTCCATTTGGCTACAGCCACAAGTAGTTTTGGACCAGCGTGAGTGTCGTCTGCATTAACAAACCATCAAGGAAGTGTTAGTCCAGTGGAAAGATAAAACTCCAACAAATGCCACTTGGGAACCAACTACCATTCTGCAACAATTTTCACATCTCAAGCCTTGAGGACAAGGTTGTTTTTAAGGGGGAGGACATGTTATGGACCTAACCCCTCACRTGGGTAGAATAATATATTTYAATGTAATAAAGGTCAATATTAATAAGGCCTAGCAATAAGAAAGAATAAGTCCAATGTAAGAAGACCTAATAGAAGCTTCCTCTTCTGGAAGGATCTTCCTCTAGATGGTTATTTTGATAGACATATTTAATATAAATAGGAGTCGAGGGTATGAGAAATTTTGTCTTGGATATTATTGTAATAAAGATCTTCTCTGCTAGAGGTTTCCCCCTCGAAGAAGAAATTGAACATTGCTCTCAGTAATCAAAGTCCTCTTTCTGGTGGTATTCTGGTATCATTTTGGTATTATTGTGGTGATGTTCTAGTTATATTGTTGTTCATCTTCCATTTCTAGATATTTATTTATGTTCTGAATACTTTTTTTATATCTGGAATATTACACAGTAAGATGGGTAGGTACGGAGATAAGGGAACCTCCCAGCTTCTATGGGGTGAATGACTTAGAAGCATTCTTAACAAGATATGAAGATGAAGTATTAGAAAATCAGAGGCTCCTAGCTCTGGATATAGCACTCAAGGCAACACTTTCAATATGGTGGGGTGTGCACAAAGAGACAATCAAGGATTGGTACCAATGTAAGTGGTTACTACGCATCAGATTTAGCATAGAATAGGGAAGCAACCAACTACAAAAGTTTGACGAACAAGGGACACCAACATAACGCTTGGAAAAGTGAAGAACACTATGGAGGATGACACCACCAGAATAATGGCCTCATCACTTTATTCACACATTAGAAGGGATTCCATCAAACTGACATATAGACTAGGAATTGCACAGAGGAACTACAAACTGGACAGTATTATAGCATAATTTTATAGTCACTTTCTCATTTGAACATGAGAACCCCAATATAGAATCATCACTCAAAACAATCAGAGCAATGATATTCATTAAAGAACCGGAAGTTGAACTTATGACAAAAGATCAACAATAGAATAAACAGACAATAAAAGAACTACTCTCATGCTACAATGTGTAGGAAGAAGCACCAAATGAAGATGACCCACGCAACATTCAGATAATGAAATCTAAAGATGAAAGAGAGGTGGAAGGTCCACCTCTGGAATCATAAGTATTTGTTGTGTCGATCAAGGTCAAGAAAGTCAACATTGGGACAACTAAGAATCCCAAAATGGCTAGCATTGGAGACTATTGGGATGAGCAAATAGTAGAAATCATAACAGAGTTAGTGCATGAGTACAACAACCTGTTCCCAACAATGTCCATGGAAATGAAAGGCATAGCAGGAGAGCTAGGTGAAATGAAGATACCTCTCAAATCTAAGGAAAGACCGATCTAACAGAGACCATATAGACTAAACCCAATATATAAGCAAAAAGTGAAAGAAGAAATTGACAAGATGTTGGAGGCTAGAATCATATAAACAGTTGAGGAATATAAATGGGTAATCCCTATGGTAGTTTAGGAGAAGAATTAGGGAGGGATAAGGATATGTTTCAACCTGAGGAAGTTGAATTATGCTTTCCTACATGACCCTTTCCCTACTCCTTTCATAGACAAGGTGTTGGATAATGTAGGAGGCCAGGAAGCTTACTCATTCACTGATGGATTCTCGGGCTACCATCAAATCAAGATAGCTCTAGAAGATAGGTAAAAGACAACTTTTTCGACAGAATGGGGGTCCTACCAATACACAGTCATTCCTTTTGGACTGAAGAATGCACCAACAATATTTTCCAGAGTAGTCATTGTTGCATTCAAAGAATTCATCCACCAGTTCCTAGAGGTGTATCTGGATGCTTGGACAGTGTATAGTTTATTGAAAGACCATGTAGCGTTGTTAAGGTTGATGTTAGAAATATGCAGGTAGTGTCAAATATCGCTAAACATCAAGAACTACATCTTCGGAACACCCTTTGGGTAACTATTGGGCCATATAGTATGCAAACAAGGCTTGCTAGTAGATCCTGCCAATATTGCAGTAATTGTTAATATACCACCACCAAAATCAATACATCAGTGAAGAGCAACATTGGGATACACAGGATACTACCGAAAATTCATAAAAGGGTATGCGTAGATCACTGCGCCAATGGAAAAATTATTGAGAAAATATGGCAAGTTTCAGTGGAATGAGGACTGTCAATGAGGATTGGACACTCTAAAAGAAAATATGGTAACCTCACCGATATTAGTATTCCTGGATTAGGAAAAGAGATTCCATGTGCATGTAGATGCATCAACCATAACACTTGGAGCTATTCTGGTGCAGCCAGGAACAGAGGAATTGGACCATCCTATAGCATTTGCTAGTAGAAAACTGTCAGAGTCAGAGCATAATTAAAATACCACAGGGAGAGAAGGCTTAGCTATGGTCTATGCACTTCATAAGTTCAGACATTACTTACTAGGAAAACATTTTAAGATGTTTATAGATCATTCAGCTCTCAAATACCTAGTCAATAAGCCAGTGTTGGGGGGGAGAATTTGTAGATGGTTACTATTGTACCAGGAATTTGACTTTGAAGTGATAGTCAAACCAGGGAATTTGAATGGAGGACCTGGTCACCTGTCAAGGATCACCAATGGAGAGGAACCTATGAATCTAGAGGAAAACTTTCCCGATGCACAGTTATTTTCAGTCCAAGTAACTGATGAATATTTTGATGACATCATTCAATACTTGAGTATAGGGATTGTGCCACAAGAATTCAACACTACGCAGGAGAAAAATTTGGTAGTCAGAGCTACAGACTATCAATTAATTGTAGGACACTTATACAAGATGGGTGCAAACAACATCTTGAGAATATGTGTGCTAGAACATGAAATACCTAGGATTTTAGCATAGTCCTGTGAGGGAATAGCAAGAGGACATTATGCAGGCAAAGCTACCGTGTAGAAGGTATTGCACGTAGGACTATGGTGGCCGACTGTTCACAGAGATTCAAAGGAATACTGCCAGAGATGTGATGTATGTTAGAGGGTTGGTAAACCTAATAGATGGGATGAGATGCCCCTAAGGCCACAAGTAACCTTGTAGGTATTTGAAAAATGGGCAATAGACTTTGTGGGACCAATTAACCCACCAACAAAAAGGTTAGGAGAAAGGTATATTATCACTGCGATAGAGTACTTAACAAGATGGGCAGAAGAAACACTAGTAAAAGATTGTAGCGCAAAAAAAGCAACACACTTCTTGTTTGAGCAAGTGATCACTAGATTTGGATGCTCAGGGATCTTGATGAGTGACCAAGGCACTCACTTCATTAACAACACTATTAAGGCTATGACTAAGTAATTTGAAGTTTATCACCAAAATAGTACAGCATATCATCCTCAAGCGAATGGAACAGTGGAAGCCTTTAATAAGATCCTAGAGAATACACTGACAAAGATCTACAATGTCAACAAGGACGATTGGGACTTGAAGATACTAGTAGTACTGTGGGTCTATAGGACCACATGTAAAAAATTGATAGGGCAGACACCATTCAGATTGGTGTATTGACAAGAAGCGGTGGTCCCATTAGAATTTTTGGTACCTACTCTGTAGGTAGCAACAATTACTAACATGACAAAGTGAGGCGCAGTACAAGAAAGGCTAAGTCAACTGATGTTCATGGAAGAAGATAGAATTCTAGCAGGATTTCACCAAGAAGTACAGAAAGCAAGGGACAAAGCTTGGCTTGATAGACATATCAAAAGGAAAAGTTTCAAGGAGGGAGACCTAGTTTTGGTATACGACAATAAATCTCTTCAACACCCAGGAAAACTCAGAATGCATTGGTTGGGACCATATGAAGTAAAGGTTGTCATAGATGTGGGAGATGCACAGTTGAAGGATTTGGGAGGAACATAACTCAGAGGAATGATCAATGGGAGTCGACTGAAACTATATATGGACAGTTGACCTCGTAGCACTTAAAAAAAAAGCACTAGACAACAAGGGACTGTGCACAGCAACAAAGGGGTTACCACACCAGACATCAGAAGACAACACCCAACTAAATTAGAGGTAGAGCGACAAAAAAAGCACACTTGGAAAATTTAGTGCGTCGAAAAAAGGACCAACTGTTAGAAAAAGGCGGAAAATTGGAAAAATGGTGGTTACGAAAAATAGGCACCAACTGGCGATGTCTATCAAAATTGAATGACAAGATCATTCGACGCGATGTCGGATTAATCGTGCCAACAAGATACGTCAAGGGAATTCAATGTCAAGTACGCGGGAAGAACCAATTCATTTAAACCACAACTCGAGTAACTTCTTTGGGAAGTTTCACGCCACTTGTTATATAAGGAAGGCATGCAGGTAACAGAAGGGTTATTGTGAAATTGTGAAAGAACAGAGTGACATAGTATACAGAGCAGAGAGAAAGTTAGCAAGAGTTATAGAACCAACTAGCTCGGCAGAAATCATGTTAACCACCATGGCACCACCCAAGCTAGGTGTGTCAAGCCAGGCCTGCAGAAAACCTCGAAGCAACCTTAGAGAACCACACCAGCCAAAGGGAAGGGAAGGGAACAAGAACCTACATAGATTATCGAATTCATCAACTTGGATGAAATCCCTTCACCCAATTTGGAACCAGCGAGCCCCACACCCGTGGTGGAGGAAACCCAACAAACAACAATAGTTGGCATGGACATCGATATGCTAGAAATGGGATAGGGCCAACAGTCCAAGGACGCACGCAATCCTTCACACCCTGAATACGTTGAAGAGGCCCCGAGGGTTAATGGGATGGTCCCAAACAAGACAAAAGCGGTCGCGCTAGGAAGGTCACACACAATAGTGCCAAAACAACAACAAGAGGGTACAATAGAAGATTTCACCAGTTGACCAGAGGCATATGCACAGGACAAAACAATGGAGGCTAGAACCTCGAGTCAGCAACCATAGCAAAAGAGAAAACACCCAGTAGAAATATCACCTCACAGACAGGCTGCAACAACCATAGTATTATCGTGCATTCCGTAAGAGGTGCATACCACGTCCAATCTTTTAGGATGTGTGTAAAAACTATGGTACTCGGACCACGATGTGGTTGACGTTGACAAGTTCCCTAAATTTGCAAGGCAAGTTTACCTGGACAGTGTGGGTACATGACCCTTCGGTAACCCAATTTTTAAACTAAAACAGTGGGCATCTAGACTGGCCAACACCAGGATTCTAAACCTGTTGGATATCCCACATTCTAGAAGGGGTTGTTGTTGATGATTGCAGCTATGTGAGACATTATCCAGCTTACAAACCTATGAGATGTGTATCATTGCAGCAATGTGAGTCTTTCTACAGCTTACAAACTTGAGATAAATCCCTTAAGAAGGGTATGTGGTTCCTACCTGAGACAGAGATGGAAAGTAGAGATGAACTCCTCCATTCAAAGAGTTGAGAAGAACTCCATATGATTATCCAGTATGAAAGGTGATATGTTGAGTTAGACATCCCTATGGCTGAGCACAAGGTGAACATGTGAAATCCCAAAGTGTTGGGTGCATCGCCATGTGAACAGAAATGCAGATGTTGTATTAGCCTCCTCTGAGTAGCAGAGTTGATGATAAACTCCAGATGATTCTCCTATGTGAGGCAGTGGGAAAGAAGATCTGTAGAGTGGACGTGTATGTGGACGAGCACATGTGAACGTGTGAAGATCTGGTTCTTCTGTGTAATGCAGTGAGCTAGAGATATGGACATCCCTATGGATGTGCCCCTAGTTGATAAGCACTAGTGGGTGTATCAGATCCTTTTCTATATTTTCCAAGAGTCAGACCTTCCTGTAAGCCTAATTGTAATGTAAAGGGTACAGGTCGGCCCCACCTTAATGTGACTGTTAATTAATATAAAAGATAATTAATTTGGTTAATATTAATTATATTATAAGATAGTGAGGTCGGACCTATTGTGCCAATAGACACTTCTATTGACAGGTTCAGGTTAGTATAAGTAAAGGTAAATTCCCCATTGAGGAAACATATCTTTCAAGTGAGTTTGGAAATTTCAGCAAGTACACCTTCTTGGAAAAAGTGCGCACCTCTCTTGGGCACTAGTCTTCTAGGGTTTGAGCACCATCTTGTGTGCTAGGTTTTATCTTGGTGGTGAAGGAATTTATATTGAGGATTATAGCAAAGGATTTGTTTGGGTTTTCTTCCCTTGTTGAGAATGGTTTCCCATGATACTTCTTATGTTCTTATGCATGGTGCTTCTTCTTGTGATCTTGGTTGCTGCAACATTTATGGTTATGGTTAAGTGCTAAAAATGGAATGAACTACATGCTTAACCTTGACTATTTAAAATTCAACATGGTATCAGATCATAAGTCTTGAAAGAACCCATTTCACAAGCATCCACCAAGTCTCATCTCACTTTTTGCAGAACCGTACGACCCTTCTAGGGTTTCTAGAAACTTATGTATGGCCCTCCTTTCAGTGGTGATTTATCCCTTAATAATTTGAAGATGGGGCCACTTTTGGAATATAAGAGTACGGCCTCCTCCAGTGCATCTCCAAAAGCTCTCAAAGTGAAATTCTGAGAAATTTTGATTTTTGGCCCTAGGGTTTCTAGGGTGCTGAAATTTCCTACAGAATATTAATTCTAGATTTTTGAAGAAACGTTCTCCTGAATCAGCAAGCATCCCTATGACACTATCAAGTTGATTTTTGGAAGTCATAAGTCCAAAATAATCCAAGTTTTCTAATCCAACCTAATCATTAGGTTTTCAAAATCCAGTTGGCAATAATTTGAAGAAACCAATCAAATGAAGAACATAGCATTAGTAGAAGATAGAATTGATGGAGCAAGCAACTTTGGATCCTGGAAATCAAGGCTTCAAGTCACCCTTGAAGAATATGACCTCTTGGATGTGGTAACTAGAACCATACCAGCCACAACTACAGATATAGAGAAAAATATAAGAAAGAAAGAAGATGTCAAAGAAAGAAAATTAATTATCTACTCAATAACAGATCACCTCTTTCCTCATATTGCCAACCTGAAGATGACCTATGAGATGTATGAAGCTTTGAAAGAAATGTTTGAAAGTGACAATACCCTCAGAGCTCTCACCTCAAAAATCCAACTTCAAAGTACCCAGATGAAAAATGGTGACACAGTTGCCATATTCTTCATGAAGTTATGAGAGATTAAAGAACAACTAGAGACCATCGGGGAAATCATGTCTGATAGAGAACTTGGCTTAACCACTCTCAAGAATATTCCAAAATCGTGGGAGCCTTTCCTTCATAGTATCAGTGGAAGAGAATCTCTACCACCCTTTAATTGTCTATGGAGAGATTGTAGTCAAGAAGAACTTGGACTTAGAAATAGAGGAGTGGAAGATTTCTCAGAAGAAAATGATGCTCTTGCACTTCATACAAAGAAAGGAGGAAAATTCAAAATAAAATTCAGGAAAACATTTGAAGGTGAAAAGTCTTCATCAAATCCAGGTTATCAAAGAAGAGATGTTTCAGATATTCAGTGCTTCAGATGTGACAGTTATGGACACTATGCAAGAAACTGTCCAACCAGGAAGAACGAAAGACAATATACTTCCACCGCTGACATTGATCCAGACCCACCTCAAAAGAATGAAGAAAAGAGAGAGGAGAAGTACTTCCTCTAAAACTAAATCATGACTATAAACCAGGTAAACCAATTGATTTCATTTTTGAATAAATCCCTAGTATGGGAGCCCTCAAAGACTTGGACCATTATCCTTGGTACGGGAGTCCAAACCATATTTGATTGATTATTATGCAAGACAATCATAGATTTTGTCCTTAAAGAAGAGATACCCATTCAAACAAACCCAGAGAATCTCAGATGGAGATTGACAGTGAGACAATACCTTCTCCCCCTTTAGCAGTTCAGAGGGAGACAAACATTATTCCAATTGATTCAGTTTCTTCAGTTGATATGTTCAAGGATATTGTAGTTGGGAATAAAAGGTCTACCTAGACTCACTCTGCAAGAGGCAGAGAAACATACTAGCCTCTCAAGACTCATCCCGAGAAAACAAAATAGATTTTAGAGCTATTTTTGGCCATGAGCCACTTCATTGATGTTGAGCCTCCTTGTCCTAGAGAAGCAACAAGAGAACAGGTATGGAAAGATGCCATAATAGAATAATACCAGTATAACTTAAATAATGATGTATAAGATATTATTCAGGGACTAGAAAGGAAGTCTGTGATAAATTCCAAGTGGATATATAAGATCAAACCTGCAGCAGATGGAAGTGTGGAGAAACACAAAACGAGATCGATTACCAGAGGTTTCTCACAAGCAGAGGGAGTTTCCTATGATGAGACACTTGATCCAGTAAACCCAATACACTTCCATCCGTACTACCATTAATGAGTTGGAAACTATATCAGATAGATAGATTTTTGATGAGTTTGGATTTCAGCAAGAGTGTTGTTGATCCAAACCTATATTATTACAGTGTTGGTGAAGAGAGACTGATTTTGATAACTCGTTTAGAAATCCTTATTGTTGGATACAAGTAAACCTTGACTTATGAATTCAATATGAAGAATCTGAGTATGATAAACTACTCCTTGAGACAATAAGTATGACAGAGGACCAATTAGATTTTCCTGAGTCAAGGAAAATATACAGTAAAGATACTAAAGAAGTTCAAATATGACAGAATGCAAAATCCACCGTGATACATTTAAAAGGAGAAGATTGATGATGATTCAGACGAGACTAATCCACATTGGATCACTAATTGATCTGGTTAACACTAGACTTGATTCATGACATGCAGTGAATGTTCTTAGTCATTTCATGAGTCAACCGAGACAGACTCACTAGACAACAGAAAAACATGAGGCACAGTCGGATATGGCCTAAGATATTCCTCCAGAGTAAACTTGAGTTTGCAGGATATGTTGATTCAAGATTGAGCAGAAAATACAGTGAACCAGAAGAGCACATCCAGTTGATGTTCTACCATGAAGTTTGCCATGGTTTCCTAATGCAGCAGGAAACAAAAAACTTTGTGGCCTTGAATACCACAGAAGCAGAGTATGTACCATTGAGTGTGCAAAGCAGTATGGCTTCACAAGATTTTGACAGATCATGAGATGGATCCTATGATGATAAACAAGAGATCCTTGAGAACCCATTGTTTCCTGATGGATCGAAACATGATGAGATGAAATATTCTTATATGAGAGATATGATGCAGAGAAAAATCATACACATGCAATACCTCCCTACACATGAGCAGATTGCAAACATCTTCACCAAACTAATTTGGTGAAGAATTCCTTCCTAGTTAAGAGGGAGTATTGATCACTCCAGCCAAGAAAAAATTCAGAGTACATCCATTGGAGACTTGGCATGATGAAGAATGCCTCCCTAGCTGAGAGGGAGTGTTGATGATTGCAGCTATGTGAGAGATTCTTCAGCTTACAAACTTGTGAGATGTGGATCATTACAGTAATGTGAGTCTTTCTCCAGCTTACAAATCTGAGAGAAAGCCCCTAAGAAGGGTATGTGGTTCCTACCTGAGACAGAGCTGGAATGTAGAGATGACCTCCTCCATTCAAAGAGTTGAGAAGAACTCCAGATCATTATCTAGTGGGAAAGGCGATCTGTTGAGTTAGACATGGATGTGGCTGAGCATAAGGTGAACGTGTGAAATCCAAAAGTGTTGTGTGCATCATCATGCGAACAGAAATGAATATGATGTATTAGCCTCCTTTGAGCATCAGAGTTGACGAGAAACTCCATATGATTCTCCTGTGTGAGTTAATAAGAAAGAAGATCTATAGAGTGGACGTGCATGTGGACGAGCATAGGTGAACGTGTGAAGATCTGGTTCTTTTGTGTAATGCAGTGAGCCAGAGATATGGACATCCCTATGGATGTGCCCCTAGTGGATGAGAAATAGTGGGTGTATCAGATCCTTTTCTATATTGTCCAAGAGTCATACCTGCCTGTAACCCTAATTGTAATGTAAAGGGTACAGGTCAGCCCCACCTTAATGTGATTGTTAATTAATGTAAAAGATAATTAATCTGGTTATTATTAATTATATTATAAGCTAGTGAGGTTGGCCCTGTTGTGCCAATAGACACTTCTATTGATAGGTTCAAGTTAGTATAAGTAAAGGTAAATTCCCCATTGAGGAAACATATCTTTCAAGTGAGTTTGAAAGTTTTAGCAAGTACACCTTCTTGGGAAAAGTGTGAACCTCTCTTGGGCTCTAGTCTTCTAGGGTTTGAGCACCCTCTTGTGTGTTAGGTTTCATCTTGGTGGTGAAGGTATTTCTCTTGAGGATTATAGCAAAGGATTTGGCTGGGTTTTCTTCCCTTGTTGAGAAGGGCTTCCCATGATACTTCTTGTGTTCTTGTGCATGGTGCTTCTTCTTGTGATCTTGGTTGCTGCAACATTTATGGTTATGGTTATATGCTAAAAATGGAATGAACTGCATGCTTAACCTTGACTATTGAAAATTCAACAGCTGCGACGTAAACAACTGCGTCAAGCAATTGATGGCAGTCACCCACAAAGAATACCTATGGGTAGAAGAGCCTTTCTTGATAGACACAGAGCTCATTGCATTTATTACAGGGCTTCCATCTTGGGGAGAGAATATCGTGCAGTACCTCGAGGACAAGACAAAGGATAAGGCGTTGGCGGAGGAAATGAAGAAGACGTATGGCACAGAAAGAGGGTCGCGTGGAATCATCATAAAGCACATCAGTGATGCAATAACAAGGTTGTGTTGGCAGCCATTTCACATTTTTATCCTATCCTTATAAGCTACCTACACAAGTGTTTTGGAACCCTTGATTCTCATCGCAATATTTTGAATAAAACGACATGATTATTTTTCGCATTCGCACACCTACCTTTTATTTTCGTTTTCACGACTGCAAGCGTGAAAACCTTGAGTTCGAAGTCATGTTGATGGCATTAAAATCGTCACTGGATTATTATGGTTACTCTTGTTTATATGGTCATTTCATTTCTAACTCAATAATGGTCACACAATTGGCAAGACACCAAATCTTTACTCACTTTGCCCTTTTGTTAATATGACTTCATTTTATAAGTTTGTGATGCAATGGTGTTCTAGTGATTGTGATTGAGTCCTTGATACAATGGTGGTTTGATGTTCTATTGTCTTTGATCAAATTCCTTGATGCAATGGTTTCATGAGAATGCATTAACATTGTGATTAGACCCTTGATGCAATGGTTTCATACAACGCATAAGTTTTATGGTCAAATCTTTGGTGCTAAATTCGAAATATTTTTTTGTTTTAAATCATATAAACACTATTGTTTGTGCAAATATTCGAGTCGACTTATCATGGTTTTCAATAGTTGTTTGATTGGCATGTCGTTTGCATTGCTTTTAACACACACCAATAGTGATTTGGATCACCATAGCATCGTCAATTGTACATTTCGATATGAATGTTTTGCATGGGTTTATTTTGTTCCACCACCCTCGCACACTTAGGCATTAATGACTGCCTTGTATCTTGGGTTACTTCTGTTGGTCTTGGGGAAACCTGTGAGCTTTTGGTTCTACGTATACCCTGTCTAACCCCCTGTCTGTTTACCCTGCTCACTGTGTGTTCTCTCCCATGGCACCTGTGGTGCGCATAGAACCTAATGGCATCCAAACGCTCCTGCTATTCGACAACGCTCGTGAAGACCTGGAGAATAGTGGTTGGTTAGTTTTTGTCCAGAAATTTGAGGGTTTCAACCTCACTGTAGCCCAACAGTTTGCCCTCACATTCAACGGATGAAGGGCTAAGGTTGGAGACATCCAGCCTGAACTGGACAAAGAATTCCTCAGTTCAACCATGGGTTTGCCAGCTAAAGGGCAGAGGTGGTTTAAGAATTCAAAAGTGGACGAAGTTCCATGGCCACTCCTATTCACATCCAGGAAAATTGTCACCTATGACAGAGGTATGCCTGTCACTACCCTCAATCCCAGGTGGCATGATTTATTAGCCATTGTTAAGCAATTCGTGACTTGATAAGGTCGTTATGGTTTAGTGTTTCTTTACCGTCTCCGGTTGCTTATGAATTTCATAGACTTCCCTATGAATATGCCTCACTACCTGCTACGCAGCCTGTATAAAATGTCGAAATGATTTAAGAGGGAGAAGGCTGATAGCAGCCTCTTCCAACACTGCTTGATCAAAATCATTATTGTTCATCATTTGAGGCTTAGTGGTGACAGTTGGCAAGCTTTCCTATCAAGGAATGGCTTTGCCACTCCCGAATGTGTTCAAGTGGACAAGGTTGTGGTCACCGAAACCATGGTTGGGCGTGCCACGCCACCTCCTACCCTTCTACCCCTTGTCAAACCCTCGAATTGCCGCAACATTGACCTACCCGATACTATTCTCGACCCGTGTCCTAAAGAAAATACTAAGACCGTTAAGAGGCTTGTAAGGAAGAAGGGCAAGGGTAATACCGATGCCAATAGTAAGGGAAAGAAGAATGCACGATGGATATCCAGGTGTGCTTGGAACAAGCCCAAACAAAACGTAGACCAGAATCCTATTGTTTTGAGTGAGGATTCGGACTCTGAGATTGAACATTTTTTGACCGAGGAATACCCCTACTCTCATGGCCTCTGCTCTGTCGAAGCCTATGACTACGTGTCCAACCTTCCACCTTTCCTCAAGAATGACCCTAACTTCCCGGGAATTAAGTGTCATAGTGGAACCCCTAGTAATTTAAAAGAACCCCCACCTGTAGTGGCTCAGCCCAATCAACCACCGTGTACTCAATGCAATTCTTGTCTTGAACGTTACTACATGGACATTCCTCTGTTGCAATAAAAAATTAAATCATTGGACGAACGGGTTACTATGTTGTCAAAGGAAAATCATAAGCTACAAGCTTATGATAAGAAGCAAAAGACCACGGGTTCTATCATTTTCAGAAATGTTGAGGCAGCTACTTCTTTTGTTAACTCAAATTTATCCTGACCGAATCATTTTCCTACAGTCCAGGTATGTTATTTCAATATCGATTTTTGGTTTGAATTAGCATAGCCATTTGTGTTTGCTCAGAAATAGTTTTGCTTTGATAGATTTAAAAACGATTTTGTTATGTTCGAATTACCAAGAATGATTTCGTTTTGAATTGTGTTTGCATTAAATCAGTGCAAAAGATTTGATTGTTAGATCGATTATAGCTCTGTTTTGATTAAATCAGTTTAATACGATTTTGTTGTTCTCGAATTAACGATGGAATCGGCTCTGAGTTAGTTTGATTTAGTTTTTGTTTGGTGTGAGTCAAAAACGATTATGTATGTCTTGAATTAGCATAGTCATTTGGGTATGTGTTGGATTAGTATCAAAGATTGGTTTGATAAATAGAATATAATCTATTGATTCAAAAACGATTTCGTTGCTTTTGAATTTTCAAAACGATTATGTCAGTTTTAACTAGTAACAAAACAATTGTTTGACAGATCGCATATATCCCTGTTATCATTTGATTAATTCAATTACGATTTTGTTGGTTCTGAATTGGCATAAAAATTTTGGTTTGTTTTAGCATGAATGATTTGCTTTGATTTGAATTAGTGATTAAGGGTTTGTTTAATAGGTCGCATATATTTATGTTATCATTTGGTTAATTTAAAACAATTTCGTTTGTAAATATGACTAGCTACAGAATCATGAGATTCTGTAGCTGGTCATAAAATTTGGATTTTGTTGATTTTACAATTAAAACATTATCTAAAATTGTTTAATTTTGCCTATCTACAGGTACATACGAATTTCTATGGAAATTGGACATGCTGTGGCAGTTTAGAACATGCTTTTGTTATATAGTTTTGTTTTAAGTTGTCAGTCTTAGGCAGAAATAGAGATTTGGGAGATTGTTCCCATATTTTTTGCAAACAATTTTTGATAATTCCCACAGGGATGTTTTACCCTGTGGCCTTTATATACTCATTAATTTTTGTAAAGAACCCATCACTGTTGGGAGAACAAAGACTATGGACTTATGATGATACAAACTCGAATGGAAGTGGATTCTTTGTAACAACTTTAGCTTTCAATTTATCTTACTTTCATTCAAGTTTTGTGCATTTTAATTTGTTATCAAATTATTGACTACTTTAGATATCAAGACTTGTTACAAGTTGATGCGTTATGATTTAAATTTTGTCCATATCTGATGTATCTCATTTTATGCACATCAATTAATCTGTTTTAATTTAATTAATAGAAGGTTAATCTTCTTGGTTAAATGAGCAGTCATGCACAAATCTTCGTACTGCAATTTATCTAAATGTGATGGTCTGTGAAATATAAGATTGATGTTGTTTTATGTCTTGTTTGTTTTGTGATTTGTATTCAAAGAACATTGTTGCTTCCCGTTTACGAGAAGCTTGTGGAAAATTGAGTGCGAGTTTCCCCCATCAAACAACTAAATTGGATACTGTGCACGGGACAAATTGGAAAGCGTTACTACAGGTTAGTCTGTTAGTGCTTTTTAATTGGTTTAGTTAATATATAAATTTCTTGTAATCTGAACGCCTCTCACTGTTCATCTCTATAGTTCAGATTTACAGTTAGGATTGTTATGTTATTGCTTAGCTTAGATGGTTGTCATTTTATCCCTTTCTCATAAAAAATTATAAAAATAAAAAATGATAGCTTCGCTGTCATAAGACAACTTACAAATGATTTTTCAAATTTCGATTAAAATTTGTGTTCTGTAAATACTGTACATATTTAATCAAGATTTAATTGCATTGATAGCTGAACATTTTAGTAAGTAGAATTATTGTTGTATGATATTAGTTGGTAAACTGTATATATAGTTTTTCAATTTGTATATAGTTTGTTGTAGTTGTTTTTTTCACTTAGATTAGTTTATTTAGCTTAGTTTTTCTTTCGTTTTCCTAGGACTTAGATCGGCCAACGGAGCCACTAAACCCATCGGAGTGGATCATCCCAAACGACTTGGGTTATTTAGACAACCTCGGACTGGATCCACCCCTCCAGTTGACGAGAGGTCAATTTCGAATCGTTAACAAATGGCGCTAGAAGGAGGGCCAACTGACAAGCTGGCCTTGTAGGAGCCTTTATTTTAAATGTATTCAATTTCCCCCACTGCTCCCCAAATCACTGTGTTGGAACATGATTTCAACTTCTCATTACCCAATTTTCCCAACGAGATAGTCTCTCGCTTGTCCAAACTCACCTTTGATGGTGGAGGCAATATATCTGCTAAAGACCACCTTAACAAGTTTTGGTGCAAATGCATCAAACATGACATCTCAGATTTAAGAGTTTTATGTAGACTTTTCGCTTTTACTTTTAGAGGTCGGCTCAAACATTGGTTTGAATCCTTTCTAGCATGTCACATTTTTTATTGGTTTCAATTTGTAGATGAGTTTCTAGATGCTTTTGAAATTTATGATTTCGATCAATTATGTGAAGAATTCCATACTTCGCTAATCAACGACGATTCATCTTCAGAAGACTTTTTGACAAGAGTCTATCATATCCTCTATAAATTTAATCTCGATGACATGTCATTAGCATTAAATCTCTTCTATGATGCTTCCATCCCTTCCATCCAGTCATGTTCAATCACGAATAAAGAACCAATTGCAAATCCTATCACTCAACTGCAAGAACAATCTTCTTCACAAGAAGAGAAAAATTCTTCCAATAATGTTGAACAAGCCAGGGAGGTATAATCTATTGATCAGGCTCTTATTGACAACCAAATTGGTTTTTACTTTGAATCATTGTATTTTCAGCCTAAGACTAGTATGGAAGATGATTCGTTTCTGGCTCAAGGTGAATACCCTCATTCTTGTAATTCATGCTCTAATCAACATTTAAAATCAGTCATTGAAGAACACTTAAGCGATGAAAATCGTCTTGAATTTTCTAGTACTCCTATGAAACTGATTAGAGAAGAAGAAACCTTAAACCGTCATCCTAAAAACGCACTTCGTTCACAGGAAAGACTAGATGTTTGTCACATAAATTTTGAATTACCTATCACACAAAAGACAAATCCAAATGATCATATTATGTTGAGGAATTCATCACCAAAACAGAGTGAGAGTTTTAAAGAAAGTGAAGAGAATTGTCTTGAGAATACCATTGTTGAGTATCATAGTTCAAGAGATTCTTTTCATCTACTTATTTCTCATTCCTTGTATTCTTTATATCCTAATCTATTCCTAGATTCTGGTGGATTTGACATCTTACCTTCAACATCCTACTCCTTTCCACCACAATCATATCCTTTTGATATGCTAAATTTTGGTGAAATCAATTCCAAACCTAACATTGATAAACTTGGATTTGATGCTTGTTCACTTTCATCACTCATATGGGAAGAGGACATGTTGCGAGATGATTTTACACA
>ML780313.1:626646-642501 GCA_009831015.1 Picea engelmannii | reverse complement strand
AGAATATCATAAATAAACCCCAAAAATAAAAATAAAAATGTAACAACACCCACACACTAAAATATTAATAGCCAATATTTATTATTATATTATCCTAAACTAGAAATCAAGGTATTCACTTATAACTACACCAAGAAAAACTTTTCACTACTTTAAAAATAAATAAATAAAGTGATGTTTTTAAACCATGAGGGAAAAAAATCTATGTCAACACGATATCATAATTTTTTTTTAAGGGTTTAAATGTAAAAAATCATCACAAAATATTGTGATATTTTTAAATTGTTAGGAAAAATAAATATATGTTAATACAATATTATAAATTATTTTTTAGAGATTAAGTGTATTGGTACATCTTTTGTTTTAGTTGGTTATTTCTTTATAAACTTTAATAGTTAAATAGTTGAGTTGTGGAAATCTGTTGTCTTATAAACAAAGAGTATACTAATTTGATATCTGATTTGACATCTTTTTTTTTTGTTTGTTAATTTGTGCGGGACATGTTGGCTCGCGATTAACCTATGGCTTGAGAAACCGCGAATCAAGGGCATCTAAGCCGTCAAAATCACCCGGGGATCGCACCCGGCCTGAGCCACACCAACCCTTAACATGGTTGGATTTTTTGTCCCCGCAGGTTTCGAACCGGTGACTTTAACATCACGGAGTGGCTTAACAACACACTCCATCACCGACTGTCCTACACCTCGGGGACATATCTGATTTGACATCTTAAAAATAAATCATTATTATTATTATTTATCATTTATTTCTATTAAAAACAGAGCATTATCATTTGCATGTATTATTTATTTTTTTTTTTTCATAGAAAAAAATTCTCAGCACATAAAATGTTTTTAAACATGTCAATGCATTATGTTGGGAGCATAAAACTGAGGGTCGGCATTGATTAAGCATTGGCATTTGTAACTTTCAACTTTTAGTTCTTGTACTTTTAATTATAATACCTCCTCCTCATAATGAAATTTCTTCGAAAATAATCCACTAGACTAGTTCGGTCGGAACACAATTTCTTCGTAGAATCCACTACATCGGTGGGTCTGTTCTTAAAATTAATATATTTAAGATTACACTTGTCATCGATCCGATCTAAAATTTAATATTAATCCATCACGTTCCAATGTGAAATTTTATGTTACTTTTTAGACAAGTCTAATAACCAGTGGAATCATTACTATTAAATTTAGAGGAGACCAATCAAATGGATTCTCCTTCCTAAGAAAAAAATTAATATTAATTTTGAGACCAGACCAACCAGTCTAGTGGATTCTTCTCCTTCAAAGAAACTTCGCAAGGAAGCAAACAAATGATTCCACTGGTCCAGACCAATCTAATGGATTATTCTTCTTTTGAGAAAGTTCACAGAGAATCGGGTAAATGACTCCACTGGTATGGAAAATAAAATTAATGTTTTCACTAGTGTGGAATCATTAATTTATTAAATGTAATCTAATGGATTGTTCGAAGTGTTAGCCTATGGCTTACCTTACCAATCACTAAGTCTAATTGTCACCTATATTTGTATTATTCATTTAGGATATTAGTAATATATCCTCAAGTGATGACTAATGAGTTAGTTAAGATTGCGTAGCCTAGTCATCATGCATGATTTTAGGATCTAGAGCAAATCTCTCTATGAGGTGGCATCACCCATTGTACTATAAATATGTAACATTGGTGTGAATATAATAGGAGTTGGCTATGGAGCCTTTTCCATCATATTGTTTTTGTTGTCTATAGTTTATCATTGGTATCAGAGATTTTATGATCATAAAGGCATGATAGATTCTCCATGGTAGTTTTCCATGAGTGATTCAAAATATGAGTTGATGAAAGTTGAGTTGATGGATGGCGGCTACTTGTGGCATGTCAAAGTAATTCTACCTTCTCAGGCATGATCCGATCTACCTCCTCAACATTAAGAGATCAATGATAGCTTGGTATTTTTGAATCCATGGTAGTGTTCCATAGGAGGATTGATGAAGATAGTTTCCTTGGATGCTCATATAATTTTCATATGATCTCGTGCCTCTCAACGCAATCTGATCGCTCTCCTAAGATCCACAATCACATAGATCTGACAGATTTGTGGCTCAATACTCATCGACATTGTGGTCTTCTCTATCAGAGCCATGGTATGGGTCTGGTTATTCCATGGTAGTGTTCCATGGAAGGCTATCAATGATGAAGAATTCCAATGAAGAAGAGATGCAACATTGGAATTGCATGCAATACAAGGAGAAGACATTATTGAAAGGGAAATTCGTTGATTTTGGAGTGCCTGTAGGTAAAATTTAGATTTCTCGTTCAATATTTATCCGTTTTTAACGATTTCAGTTGCGTTGGAAACTAGATTCCAAGGAACATCAAAGGATATTTATTTTTTCTTAAGATTCATATTTTTTTAAAGATATTCATCCCACAAGAAACAAATTTTGTCCGAATGCGAAATATGCAACCATTAAAATGCAAATTTCAGCCTCCATACAAAGCCAAATTAAGCATATAACATAGTGTTGGAAAGGTGTTTTAGAGATCTATCAAATCCCTCTCAGTATTGATTGAAAAAATCAATGTTTAAAGAAAAAAAAAAAAACTTATAAAATTCGCCTCAAAATGGAAAACAAACACTGCAAATGAAAAATGATTTTTTCTCTGAACATAAGTTTTTGTTTTCTACGATAGAGGTTGACAATGGAACACCTAGGTTATTACCCAAATGGGTATCTTCAATTTTTTTGATTGATTTTTTGTTGATGAGATTTTATCCACAAAATTTCTTATGGTTTGCCCAAGTTATAACGTCCAACAATCTGATCTTGACTTCGATCCACACCTGTGTTCCCTTACATTTATAGGTATTCCTGGGAAAGCGAATTGAGATTTTACTCAGCGGTGGATAGGAATAGAGACAAATTGATCAATTTGATTCTAATTTCACCTAGTTGGAAATGATCCACACGACTGAAAAGAATACAATCAACTCAATGCATATTTGTCCATAGAAATCAAATTTGATTGTTCAGTGATATGTGAACGCTCAAGACAAGGAGCCAATTCCCATCGTGCACCCAAGTAGCCAAAATTTGTAAGAATATCCTTATTTTATAAGAAAATTTGTGCGCAAAGCAATGATAAGTGAATTGAGGCATATGTGGTTGGGCTGTACATTGAAAAAATAGTTATTCTACCTCAACAAAATAATTATCTCAACTATTGAATATGTTGAAATGAGGTTTTGAACACTCAGTAATATTATTCATTGAATGAATTCCTATTGATGAAACGACCAATTGAAGCCTTGATAAGTGTGAAAGAAATCTTTGGCCATTTGAACAGAGAAACTTTCATGTACTAGTTTGAAATTAGTTTTCTATATTTGATATAATCCAATTTAGGGAGGATTGTTTCTTTATAAAAAACATTGTCAATTATAATATTAGTGTGTACCAAAGGAATCTTGTAGTGAGGGCACCATGATTGTTTTTTAATGTTTTGTAAACATGAAAGGAGAAGTGGTAAATATATTTTGGGCAAAAGTTTGTAAAAAAAGAGAAAAAGTTTTGTTTTTGGTTTGATTTCAAAAGGAGGACATTTATTCATGTAAAAAGAATTGTAATCATGAAAATAAAATAAATAAAAGGATATTATTTTTTGTGGTGATTGTTTCTTAGATCCACCTGAAATTAAATAAGGGGATCTTAGGTACACCCTGAGTGTGTTTTTGATAGTGCGTGTGTTTTTTTTGGATTTTTGATGATGTTGATGTTTATTGTCTAGTTTTGACATAAACACAATTTTAATTCATCATTTACCACAACACACACATAATATGATGCAAGCACGCACAAATTCATGCCATTAAAGCATAATCAAGCATATATGATCGAGCATTTACAAGAAATCAAATCATACAAGTCAAGGAAAGGAAATCAAATTAATCAAATGAGCAATTTAAATCATTGCAGCAATGGATACATGAAGCTAATATTCAAGAAGAACTCAAAGCATCGTCAAACATTAAAATTTGAAGATCAATTTTAGAATCAACATCCATTGTAAACTTTCAATAATCCTTTGAAAGTTCCAGTATCAAACTTAGGTTGACTTTTTTATTGGGTGCATTTTCGTTTGAATCCGACACCCAAGACTGAGTTATTGCATGTCTGAGTTCTTGAGTCAAAATTAATAGGGTTGAGTTGTTGAAACTCAAATAATTGTAATACTTTGGGATGCATTTTTTGTGGTAATCGACGTCCTAAAATTCCTAGAAGTGAATTCAAACAAACAAGTTCAAGCAAGTGAGCTCAAGTCAACAAATTCAAGTGAGCGAGCTTAAGTGAACAAATTCAAGTGAGCAATTTACAAGAATACATCTTTCAGTAGTTCAAATGGAGTGAAATATAGAATTATTAGACTTACTAAAAACTCTAATAATCACTGCTAAAGACAACACAGTGATATTGAACAAAGAAACTCTACAATTTGTTCTGACTTGTTTGCAAGTTATGCAAGATAAAGTTAGATTTCTTCAATCTCAATCCCTACTATTGAATGACGAGTTGATAGATCTCAAAAATCAACAGCTAGTGAAGTGTTCCGAACTAGTTTTTGTTCAGAACAACCCTCTCTATGATGATGATGATGATCTTTTTGATCAACAATTAGTGAAGGGGAAAATCAGTAAGACAACTCCAAATGCAGAAAAAGATGAAGCTATTTTTGAACCTATATTTCAACATTTTTCTTTTGACTTCAGTGAAGAAAATATTTCAATGATGCAACACCATACAGTAAATCCACTTCCACGTATTTCAAAGAAGCAGGTTCAGAATATTCTTTCCAAGCCCATCATCAGACCTTGGGAAGAAATCATTTACAACAAGAATAGAACAGGACTTGGATATGACAAGGAAGTTACCTTTCATATTCCCAATTATTCCAAACCAATCAAGTTCCAAAGTGTTGGATTCCTTCAAGAATTTTCAACTTCACTTGTTCAAATTCAACATCAGAATGCAAATTGCCAACATTGCAATCGAGTTGGTCACATGGAGAATCAATGTTTTGATCTCTATCCTTGCTAGCATTGTGGCAAGCATAACCATTCTTCACATAGATGTTCAACACTGAAGAAACCTACAATATTGAAGATTCACTATGAGTGGATTGATCCTTGGAAATGGTCATCAACAACCAAGCGATTATATAAGTCTTACCATAGAATTCAATCTCGCGTAAAGACCAATCTTGCAACACATAACATTTGTGTACCTCACATAAGTGGTCCTCTTATGGCGTAGCTTTCAAGCATGGCCCTCACGGGATGAGATAACACGTGGTTGTTTCCACATGCCCACTTTGTGTTTTTATACAAATGGAATAAGTATGATACTCTCTTAATCTTAGAAAAGGGATTACAATGATGTAACTCTTATGTACCTTAAGGGGGGGAGTTCAAAAATCAAATGACGATGGTTCGTGAAACCACTTGTGGTCTCTCCTTTTAGCTAATAAAGGGGGGAATTGATGATGGAATTGAAGATGGTTGTCAAATAGAAAGTTTCAACAACAAATATGCTAGATGAGAATGAAATTTTCCAGATGGGAAACTACATTATATAGATGGCGTACTTTGGCAGGATTATGGTTCAATGACTTGCAATTGAATCATACACATGATACATGATTGGGATGCTATTAGAAACCTAGAAGTGTCAAAATTGGTTAGTGGTCATCCAAAAACCATCAGATACATGGTATCAATTAGTCATTGGTCATCCCAAACCATAGTTTCAGAGAACACTTTCAGTGATAAACTGATAATAGAGTGGTGGTACTACATGTTCACCAATTAGTAGAAGACATCATATTCTTCTAGCTCAAATACTTGGAAAAATGATCAAATTTTCAAGCAATCAGGGAATGTTCAGATATTGCAGATGTTCACTTCCATATCTTAGCTCTCTTCTAGTTCATTTCAGATGAACCATTCAACATCCAGATTGGGGGTTTTTCAAGAAGTTCTTCATTGAGGCTCAGCTCAGGAGTTTCAATATGAAGACTTGGAAATCATACCAGTTTATGCTTAATTGTTGGTATTATTGATCAGACTTGTGATTGAGGGGGGGGATGTTAGCTTATGGATTACCTTACCAATCACTGAGTCTAATTGTCACCTATATTTGTATTATTCATTTAGTATATTAGTAATATATCCTCAAGTGATGACTAATGAGTTACATATCCTAGTCATCATGCATGATTTTAGGATATAGAGAAAATATCTCTATGAGGTGGAATCACCCATTGTACTATAAATATGTAACATTGGTGTGAATATAATAGGATTTTTCTATGGATCCTTTTCCGTCATATTGTTTTTGTTGTCTATAGTTTATCACGAAGAAATTTCACAAAAATCGGAGAGAAATAGAAATTTGATTGTGATAAACTAAAAATCCACAAATGGAATTGCTTATCGAACGCCATGCCTCGGTTTTGGGACTGTTTTGTAGTGCCAAATGTACTGAGGATTGACCATCGATGCAAAACACATGGCAATATCTCTCATCGACAAGCATGTTATAGAGGTTGTTTTTCAATCACACCCATGATCCGGAGAAATTATTTTATTAGTTTAAAGTGGTTATGATGAGCAAACTAAAATTAAAGTATGCCCTCTATCTATTCTATATGATTTCATAAAAATTAGTGCGTTCGTTGCTCCATATATTTAATCAAAGTATTTATTGTTATCACGTTGCATAGATAGAAAGGTTGGTGTTGAATCTAAAGGTTAGATTGGGGATATAATATTGTTGCAAGTTGTAGACACAGTATTTTATTTCATGGTCCTTCATTTACCAACATAAAGTAACAGATTTAGCGAGAAGATTGGCAACATACACGCCGAACAGATAGAAATTGTGTCTCGCTCAATTCTAGATTTTTATTTTTCTGGGTCAGAAGGGTTGTTGGCGTAAGTACATATGTTGAGGTGATGGATTTTATCCATATGTAACTTATTATTTATTTTTGTAAAATAAATAATTGTTACACAACGAGCACATTATTCAAATTTGAGATTAAGAAATTATTTATTTTTGTAAAATAAATAATAGTTACACAATTACCACCATATTTAAATTTGAGATTAAAAAAAGAAAGGAAGAGGTATTGAGATTGCCAATGGTGTGTTGTGGTTCGAAAGGTTCAATTGGGAATGGAAGGATTTTAACTACGATTACCACACAATTAGGTCTTATATAACATTATGATGAGGAAGCTCAAATGGATTGAAGTGCAACTACTACCAGAGAAAGAGGGAGACTGGAATTATGGTAGAAGTAGTTTTTGTTGCAGTTGTTGTTAAAGAACTTATAGGAAAATTCAGTTCTATTGTCGTTGAAAAACTCTACCCAGAGTTATTGGGGATTGTTAATTTCAAAAATAATTTTAGATTTTTTCTTGATGAGCTTACTTCCATCCAATATATTTTGAGGGACATTGGAGAGAAAATCAATTAGATGAGTATATGATTTCCCTATAGGAATATCAAATCTCATCTATCTACAAGTGTTGAAAGGTGTTACTTTCATTGTTGGAAATTCAGCCAGTGCCAATGCCTTGCAATTGAGGAAGCTCAAATGATTGAACCTTCTCCAACACTTGTCATTACTATTTTTATCAAATAGTGATGATCCTCCCCTCAAGGATGAGGGTACTTTTCAGAGCATGACAAATATGCAGACCCTTTATGTTCACCATTCTGGTTCCGGTCTAGCCCTTCATCTTCCAACTGACATGGAAGCCATGAAACGCTTTCAAATAGTTTATATTTTTGGTTGCGTGGTTCCGAAAGGTATTATTCTGTTTCAAAATCTCATGGAGCTAAAAATAGATGGGTCACAAAATAGCTCCAATGAAGACATTATAGGGTTAGAAAATATTCTTAATTTGAAAAAGCTACACTTGATGCACAATACCAATCCGAACTTCATTGAATTTCCAAATGAGTTTGGGAAACTTAGGGAATTTCCAAAATTAGAAGAGCTGAGCATAGCATCATTTGTGTATTTGAGAAACATTCCCTAGTTCGACGAGGATGTAATGTCACAATTGAAGTGTTTGAGAATATGGTGGTGCAACCTGTTGGAAAATATGCCAGAAGAATTAACGAAGCTAGAGAATCTTAAAGAAGTATAGGTATAGATGAGGGTAGATGTCGTGGAGAACTTCGAGTAGGAGAAAACCCATTGTTGGAAAAGTGTTAAAGACCGCCAAATTCATATAAAAATGGAGGTATGTAATTGACGATCTAGGAGATCAATATTGATGTGAATTGGCGAGGTTATGTATATTAGGCATAACATATTTATATGTAAGTGTGGTGACATTCTATAATATCGTTTTTATATTTTTTTATTTGGGTAGGGTATGTATACTTGTAGATTTTAGCAGTCAAATAATTATGCGGAGAGGTACCTTTCTGATAAATAAAGGGGTTTCATATACTAATCTTAAAAATATATTATTATTATCATTATAATAAATGTTTTTGTAACTTTATTATAAATATTTTTTTCTTACCCAACCTTTCTCATAACAAGAGAGATGATTGATGATAATAAAATATTTTCGGTGTCTCTTCACATTGAGGGTGTATAAATGGCTGCTAATTTACTCATAATTGTTACAATATTTGGTGTCACTTCTTGTTGAATATTGCTTTGTTAAGTGATCTTAATTCTAATACTTCTTTACAATTATGAGATGTTCCACATTGTTATACAACTATCGTATTATATGTATTGTTTGGAAACGGTGATATTGTTGATGGGTCCAAATATCCTGTCAAGAAGGTAAGGGAGAACGCCCAATGGCAGGTCCCAATTAGACTTACTCTCGTTTGGTGTATCGTTTCCAACCAGTATGTGGACTTGGTTGCCACTATGAATTAAAAAAAGAGGGGGAAAGACAATAAACTATCCCCTAAAGAATTCTAACTAATTCTAAACTAATCTAATTAAAGAAAATGCGAATTAATTAATCTAACTATTTCTAACTTGTCTTGCATGAGCAATTCTCGAAAATTGATATAATATAAGCTGATATCACTGGCCGCAAAAGTAGTTCATGACAAACAACAATATATGAAAATGATAATGCAACATATATAAACGTAAATAGTTACAAATTACACCTACAACATTAGTCTCGTATCCATTAGAAATCGTAAATGCATAAGAATCTTAAATAACATGTACAAAAATACTTCATTTAGCTAATTATTTAAGAAACTCATGAAACAACCACACATGAAGAAGAGTCCCACACACACTCACGAAACACTTATGATCCTGAAATGCGTTCTTCTCTTTATTGAATCAAATATAAGAGTACCATCTGAAGCTACAATGGAAAAATATCCCCCCTTCGTACAATGAATTCTCTTTTATAAAATAAGATAGACTCTTCATTTCCCGTAACTTGTTCATTTCCTTCGGTTACAAATTTTCATTTCCTCTCCCTTTGTTTTGTTATCTTACAATTCGAATTTATCTTACATATTCATTAATAAATATATGACATTACAGAAATAAATTAAGAAGACTTTTAAATTTGTTATATTCACATTGTATGAATTCCACGAGTCACCATTATTGGAAATATCTTCAATTCCACTCAACTGCATTCACTTATGTTATTAGATTTTTCTGAGCATTTCAGTGATCAATGTGATAAAAAAGACTTTACTAACATCTTCTTCATTGTTCCATCTTTCCAACAAGTTATCTCACACTTAATTTGACCACCTGGAACTTGAGATACACATTTCAGATCAATTCATGATCCATCTCCAATCAAGTTCGTGTCTCATTTTCTCCTACATTTTCTGGACATTTTTGTTGTTTATTTGGTTCAAATTCTTCTTCTAATTTGTTCTTCTCTGAGTTATCTTTCCAACAAGTCCTCTCTTTCCTGATTTGGCTTCCTAGATCACAAGTTATGGCTACCCGAAGTTGACGCTCAATAGTTGTTGATCTACTCACGGATTGATCTAGACCATTGATCTTGTAATCTAAATAATTATCCCACATGTATTGTGGGAATTAAGTGTGAGTAGTTTATATTGTTTAACATTCTCTGTGTAATTTGTATCCATAGTTAGGAAGGGTATAGAGTGTTGGGTGCGCTTAATACTTTTGACTTCACTTGCAATAAAAATAACCAAGGATTAAAATAATAAAACCATAATTAAAATGATATAATAATTAATTCAAAATTCGTGTATCGGATAGGTTTGCAGGGAAAATTGTATTCAGAAAGATTCAATCCCAAAGAGATAAGTCAAACCCAATGAGATGAGTCAAACCTGAATGCCACGTCAGAAAATACCCATCATCATGACACGTGATAGCCATGTAGGAAGACACGGTAGATGATAAGAATCCTAAATGACATGTAACATGATACATCATAAATGACCAGATGCTACGTTAGGTGGACATGTCGAACATAGTCGAGACCAAGAATGTGGAGGTAACAAGTGGCACATAGTCATTAGATAACAAGATCATCCCATAATATAGTATAATATGATAGTTCATGACAAACAACAATATATGAAAACGATAATGCAACATATATAAATGTAAATAGTTACAAATTACACCTGCAACATCAGTCTCGTATCCATTATAAATCTTAAATGCATAAGCATCTTAAATAACATGTAAAAAAATACTTCATTTAGCTAATTATTCAAGAAATTCATGAAACAAACTCACATGAAGAAGAGTCCCACATACTCTCGCAAAACATTTATGATTCTGAAATGCCTTCTACTCTTTATTGAATCAAATATAAGAGTACCAATAGAAGCTACAATGGAAAAAGGTCCCCCCTTCTTACAATGAATTCTCTTTTATAAAATAAGAGAGACTCTTCATTTCCCATAACTGTTCATTTCCTTCGGTTACAACTTTTCATTTCATCTCCCTTTGTTTTGTTATCTTACAATTTGAATTTATCTTACATATTCATTAATAAATATATGACTTATAGACATAAATTAAGAATACTTTTAAAGTTGTCATATTCACATTGTATGAATTCCATGAGTTACCATTATTGGAGATATCTTCCATTCCACTCAACTGCATTCTCTTATGTTCTTAGAATTTTTTGAGCATTTCAACGATCAATATGATAAAAAAATATTTTACTAACATCTTATTCATTGTTCCATCTTTCCAAAATCTATCTCACACTTAATTTGACCACCTAGAACTTGAGATACACATTTCAAAACAATTCACGGTCCATCTCCAATCAAATTTGTGTCTCATTTTATCCTGCATTTTTTGGACATTAGTGTTGTTTATTTGGTTAAAATTCTTCTTATAATTTGTTCTTCTCTAATTTATCTTTCCAACAAGTCCTCTCTTTCCTGATTTGGATTTCTAGATCACAAGTTATGGCTACCCAAAGTTGACACTCAATAGTTGTTGATCTACTCATGGGATTGATCTGGACCATTGATCTTGTAATCTAAATAATTATCCCACATGCATTGTGGTAATTAAGTGTGAGTAGTTTATATTGTTTAACATTATCTGTGTAATTCATATCCAGAGTTAGGAAGGGTATAGAGTGTTGGGATCATTTTAGACTTTTGACCACATCTATAATAAAAATAACCAAGGATTAAAATAATAAAACTATAATTAAAGTGATATAATAATTAATTCAAAATTTGTGTATTGGATAGGTTTGTGGGGAAAAGTGTATTCAGAAAGATTCAATCCCGAAGAGATAATTCAAACCTAATGAGATGAGTCAAACCTGAATGCCACGTCAAAAAATACCCATCATCATGACACGCGAGAGCCATGTATGAAGACACGGTAGATGATAGGAAGCCTAGATGACATGTAACATGCTACATCATAAATGACTAGAAGCTATGTTAGGTGGACACGTTAAACATATTCGAGACCACAAATGTGGAGGTAACAAGTAGCACATAGTCATTAGATAACAAGATCATCCATACAGAGGATCCTGAAGGGAGGAAACCAATAGGAATCGTTCGACAAGCTCAATTCAAATACATGAATATGATAGAGAGAGAATCTGACAGGGCTTCGAGCTTCTAAAAGTCCAACTAATTAGATGAGCTAGCTTCCTGATAGGAGAAAAACAATAGTGATCATTCGATAAAGGGGAGCTTGAAGAGAGGAATCTGATAGTATATCAGCCTTCTGGTTTCAGAACAAACCATTCAAAAAAACAAATGGGATATTTGATGGGGATAAACTGATCAGGGGAATCTGATAGGACTCGGGATTTGGAAAGAAAAGGTGAGTCTAGCCCCCGATAAGGAAGATCTTGATGAGGTATAGAATTGTTGGTTGTAACTTGATAGTCAGAATGGCATGTAAAACATAAGGTGAAACTCGATAAAGGCTTCTCGATGGGTAACTCCCACTAGGTCGGATCTCGATGGCCAGGAAAGCTCATGGAAGAGGTGGAGGTAAAAACCCAATGGGGTTAATTCCAATGGGTGAGTTCCGATGAGTTTGAAAATTATTAAATAATTCTTGAAAAAGATTAAATAGTTCCTGAAAATAATTAAATAATTCAAAGTATAATCTTCATGATGTGACACACAAGAGGGTTGACACGTTCCTTGACATGTTAGTCCATATCAGATGGCATGAGTGGCGAGGTGCCACATGGGTGCCACATGGAGATGGTGAGTGAAGGGTTGAAAACTTAGAAAGGCCATAACTTTTAATTATTAACTCTATTTTTAGCATGGTTACAACCATCAAAAATCTCTCGAAGAGTCGAGATGGATTACGAAATCAGAATTGGATTTAGAGGGATGATTAAGAAAGGTGGTTTGAGAAATACAAGAGGAAATTCGTACACTGAACCAGCCTAAGAGAGTTAAGGAGAGGTAATATCCTAAGAAGGTAAGCCCAAGAAGGTTCTTGATTAGGATGAAGGTCTTATATGAAGAATCAGGGTTCCAACCACATAATATAATACAATAAAATTTAGTCCTTAGAACGAAAGTGAAAATAAAAGATAATGTATATGACGATAAGAATAGATCCAGTTTGGGTTCATAAAGACTAGAATCAATTCTGAATGCATGAATCAATAAGGATCAAGATCTAAATTAGAGAAAATCCTAGCCAAGAGGAACAATATCAAGGGATTTCCACAGGCTTTTCAAGATTGAAGTGGTCAAGTAGAGAAATATGGGGTTTCCTAAAGAATCCTTGAGTTTTCCATATTTTTTCATTAACTAGAAGCCCTTCTTTTGAGTTCCCTATGTGTTACGTGACCAATCGTACATCATCTTTTGCTTATCCATGATCTTCTTGAAGACTTTAAAGATCAGAAGAACCTAGTAAGAACTTGACTTGGCACCCTTTTCCTGCAACCACAACAAGAATAAACTTTGTTAAACAAAGAAGGACATACTTTCTAGTATGTTATAAACATTACATTATTTTCCTTTGACTTCAACAAACTTATGAATAAGCACTAATTTTGTTTGCAAAATGAAGAAATGAATAGGAGATGTTTCACAATGATAATCATCCATGATATGGAATGTTGTATATATATGTCATGATAGTTGCATGCACCTAATCTCAAACTCATAGAAAGGATTAGTGCCTTGTGATTCAAGCTAAGAGTTTGAAACCGAAGAATATGATCAATATATGAAAGCATAAAAATGAAGTCATTAGGAACAACATGCAAGCAAGATGATGAAAAATGCAAACATGTTCTTATTTTAAGTCATCCATTCAAAAATCCCCAAGAAAAAACTCATTCAAGGCATACAATATAACATCAATCTCTCCAACCATATAGGATCATCAAATACTTCAAAATATGCAAAAGGTCCCAAAAATAACTTGTCAATTTCATCATACAAATGTCAACGAAGCATCATAAGACAAAAAGAATTATGACGACACTTGAAAGCATAAGATCGCAAATATTAAGAAGCCTCCATAAATACAATCATCAATAAAGATCAAACCCCCAACTCCCTCAAAGTAGATGAAGAATAAACATTAGGTTCGTAATAGCAGAGGAATAGGCATTAGTGTTCAAATTTTAGTAAGGGGGCCTATTTCCTTTCGCTTGTAAAAGAAAAAGTAAAGAGGGTTGTTGTGGCCACCACAGATATAAAGGTGTATATTTAAAAGTTGTTTAGGGGAGATGTGGGAAGTTTAAGTTTAAAATATGATTTAATTTATAGTTTTTGTATATTTGTGATCTATGTATATTTTGATGATATGTCGTTTTGTAAAAATTATGATCTTATCATTAATAAAATGAAAAAAATAAAATTATGATAACATCTTTGAAAATGTGCAATTTATAAGTATTTATATGTATCGATTTTATTTATTATTTGAATTTGATTCTTGAAAATATATGTAAGTTAAATGTTGAGCTTTAGGATTTGGGATTACAAAAAAAAAAAATTCAACACTTTATTTCTCCATGTTATTCTTTGTCATTATGAAGTTTGGGTCTATAATATCCCTTATAAGACTTATAATAAAATTGAGCACATACAAAAAGTTTCATAACTTGATAATTTAAAAATGAAATGATTGAGACTTCTTACTTCATCCTCTTGATAAAAGTAGGATGCACATTCATGGAATATAAATTCATGCTTATATATTTAGATTATAAACACATATTTCTCAAATTGAGCAAATATAGGCTCACTTTTGGTTGAGTGCAAGCTAATGATGGTCTCTCATGACGTGTTAATGGCAATGCAAAACTGGAAAAACAACAATGTGTTAACTTGGAGGGGTTATTCAATGTACTTTTACAATGAATTTGAATATGGTGTAAGAGTATGAAGCGTAGGAAATTGAAATAGATTTCCGAATATACAACTTTTATTCATAGACATTGTGAATAACTAGGTCAAATTTGTTTTTTTCTAACAATGGTATCTCACTTTTCCCACAAAATATAAGGTATATGTTTACGTTCATGCATGTGTTGAGTGTCTTAACGATGAAATTTCATTCCAAAAACTTGTATACTTGTAGAGAACCCGTTTTTCTTGTGTTGTGTATTTTTTGGAAATTTTTTATATTAATTTAATAGTTTTTTTAAATTATCAAAGTCAACATATGCCTGAAATTACAACGTCTTTCGTTTGTGTAGGCTAAAAGGGTCTTAACATGATCATAACATTTTTTTTTTAGATTGTAGGTATCGGTCTCCTATAGTGCCGCATATAACTCATTTGATAAATGGTTAAGCCAAGAAAACAATATAACAAAAATAAGAAAGGTATGTATTCTAGGATTTTGATATATGTCAAGACAAAAATAGATTAAAAATAGTAAACATTATTAATTTTTTTTTTAAAATGTATATTTGGAATCTGCATAGCGAACTCTATCTGTGTCTATAGTTTCTTCAATAAATGAATTGTGTATCTTATAGAAAAATAACTTCAAATACAGAGATATGGAGATGAATTCATAAAAATGGAGGTTTTTATGTATTTGCAGACCGAACCACTAGGTTTGTCATCCTGAACCTAAATCCAAGTCAACCAACTCAGAAAACATGTATGTTAGAGTTGTGACTCCCGCCCAAAAAAAATTGAAATTCAAATAGCGCACACGTGCTTTAGGAACATGCACACGTTCCTAAAGAGTGCACACATTCCTAAAATGCATGCATGTTAATAGAAACAGGAGCGCACACATTCCTGTTAACACAAATAATTCTCTCTCTCTCTCTCTCTCTCTCTCTTCCTCC
>ML780313.1:605983-618308 GCA_009831015.1 Picea engelmannii | reverse complement strand
GAGAGAGAGAGAGAGAGAGAGAGAGAGAGAGAGAGAGAGAGAGTGATGCAACCCCCCTTTCTCTCCCCGATGTTCTGTGACCTCCCGGTCAAGGATCTTCAAATACTTGAGCCGAAGGTTCCCACCAATGTTTGACATGGGAGAGAGCCTTGAGGAGTGAGAAGGTGATATTTTCCTTGTCGGAAAAATTGTGAACAAAGAAATAACCTTCTAGCATATTTAACCATTTATCTAAGGCATTCGCATCTATCTAACCTTCAAATATGGGAATATCAAAATTAATTTGTTCCTTGAAGGGAGAGGTTCCTCCAAAGTGGTCGCTTGATGAATATTCTCCTGTTGCTATCGACAGGCATTGAAGGATGTGGGAAAAATTCTCCATCATTTCGTCCCTCTATCACATGAGAGATTTATCAAGAAACATGTTAATATAATCTTCTTCTCCACCGCTTTTATTTTCTTATGCCATGGAGGGTTTCTTGGGCGTGCGAGAGTGATTTTCCTCAAGAGAGATGAGCTTGAGACCCAACTTGCTATACTCGAACCTTGTCGGGGACATGCACTAAAAAATGATCAAGAGCAACTTTCTCTGATACCAATGATCCAGGTTATTTTTGGAACGAAATGAAAGAAGAGATATTACAATGAAATACACATAATGTTGCAATAAATAGAGAAATATAGCAATACATGGTTTCTATTAATGAAAGAAATGTACAAAGATGGTAAAAATACAGAATGCAAGACTCACTAGAATGGTGGCATCTTTATCTCTAATAAGAGATGTGACGGCTACACTCATTCATAAGAAGATGAGTAAAATGTGGCTCTGAAGGCCTTTTTATGATAAACATGAATTCCAAAACCCTAGACATCCAAAAACCTAACCCTAGGAGATGAAGCGCCAAAAGTCATGTGGGCCCCATTGGGGTAAGTTAGTACATCAACTTCCCGGGGTCGTAACTTTTTCATATGATCTTTGTTTTAGGTGTGTGATAGCCTGTTGGAAAGGTATTTTCGAAAAATATGCATTATCTTGTCAAACTTTAACTCATTCTACAATTTTATTGTGGAAATCCAAGAAAACATTGTTTAGGGCCCCTAAACGACCCTGGAAGTATAGAAACATGTATTGACATGAAAAATTCCAAAATAAGACAATTGGAATAGGTGGGAAGCCACCATTATCCACTTGTATCCTGTGTAGGGCTTCAGGACATCCCCAGAATTGCAAAACCCACAATTACAAAGAAATGTCCTCATTACAGAGAAACGTGTTGAACTGAAAACTGTCAAGATGAGCCAGTTGGAATTTGAAATAGGTGGTTGGCCAGCAATATCCACCTAGATCACTCACCTAAAATATAAATTTAAATTCATTCATAATATTTTATAATGAAATGATAATTTAAGGTTAAATACATTCATATTCAAAACATTTATCACCTCAAAACAAGAACTACAGGTCCAAATTTATTTAAATTGGAAAAATAAAAATTGAAATATGTTTTCTATAAATGTGTGGTGCATCAATTGGGTTTAGTAGCTAGGGTGGTTGTGAGAAGTATTCTTATCCTAACCACCTATGTTCAATTTGATACCATCCATGAATTGAGAGGAAACCACTCTTTTATAGGGTATATATTCTTCAGTGTGGGTAGTAGTTTTGGATGGGGTTTCCTAAAAGGGATGATATTTCAAAAGTGGATAAGCATTAATATGAATTGGTTGAATTAATACAAATGGTTAACCCATTGGACCCCTCTTTATCCCTTCGTTGTTACCATCCCTCTTGTACCACAACCAACGATTTATATTTATTAATTATTTAAATGTACATTTTACATAGATTTTCCCTTGTCCATATGAATTCATATGAGTTATCGTTCCCAAACATATCAAATCACCATCCTAATCAATATTTGCACAATTACATTATAATTGTGGGGATTAGAATTAGGGATATTACATATTAGAATAAACATAATTTACATAACACATTCTTTTTTTTGTGACTGGCGGAATCAAAATCTAGTTGGGAAAGTAATCATGTGACACATGGTCATGTTATCCAAATGATACCACTATAACCTCTAGGTGTGTCCACGATACCCCATACACGACACACACGGTAAACCAGGGTTTTGAACCAATGACTTCACATAACATACTGCCTTAAAAATACACTCCATCAATGACTACCCTACACCCTGGGGGAAATACATAGCACATGTTGTTGTAAATACCGAATTAAATATAGCTATTATTATGACACATAATTTTTTTTCATATGGTTCACTACACCGGGGATTAGTGCTAGCTACGTCCATGAATAAACCCCCGAAATCTACGAAGGAACATGGGAAGCCAATTAATTTTCATAACAATGGGTGCTGAACATCAAGACCATATTATAGACCCATTATAGGCACAAACATGTCACTCCAAGGATTTGAACCTGGGTGGGGAGGATACAAATCATTCCTCCCAACCACCTAGGATACATCCGATGGAATATTATGACACACACACACACACGCACACATATACAATCATCATGTTTTTCATGTCAAACTTTTGTAGGAATTATCATTAATACTATTGTGGGAATCATATAGATATTTTATTCATAGCATTGTGTGTACAATTCCAAAGGGAGAAACCTACTATCACAAAACTTGGTTAGCTGGGACATGCTCCAAGTGGTTGTGGAATGGAATTATTGAACAAGTGCATGCATGTGAGTGATAAGTATGAATTTGGGAGAAAGGAGGTTGACAAGAAGAGCTTCAAATATGTCATGTATGATCTGGGGGGAGGGCATAAAAGAAAAAAGATACACCTAGTGACGTCTTAAGTCAGTAATGTGTACTTAAATTGACTATTTTCTTTCAAATTTCTCTTTGAACTGTCATGGGAGAATTAATTTAATTATGAACTTATATATGTATTTATTATTATTCTACGAGGTATGAGTCTATGAATTTATCAAGTATTTATTTGAAAATACTGGAAAAATGTCCAACGTATCCATGTGGCTTGATGGTAGGACAAGCATTTTAGAATATGCAAAGATACCTTTCATGTCGGTATATACTATTAATGGTGGATTTTGTTGAGAATTACACCCTTCAACTAAAAATGAGTTTCAAACCCAAAATTATCACTTAGAGAAGGTGAACCTAATGATCCATATCACATACAAAAATGGGTTAGGTAGTAGAGAAAACAAATGATTATATAAAAAGAGTATCACTTCTACATAAGTGGTGATAGGTATCATGACTTTGCTTTATATAGAACATTACTTTCAATCGTTCTACAATTAGTTGGAGGAGAATAATATAAAAATGTATTGACATTGGATTTGGTCAGATGGTTTTACAAAATGGTTCAAAAATTCATGTGTATTTCAATGGTTGCGTTTGTTGCATAAAAAATACCAGGTGCCACGTATTTGGAACTATTTTGAGACTAGGCATGAGAAAGGGGAGCATGACAAAGCTAGTGCATGCATCAAAATTTTATGATAAATTTTCCTAATCGAGATGCAAAATCTATATTTGAATGGTGTTCTTAAGTAATGCTAGAGGGAACAAGAAGGTGAGAAGAGTTGACAATGAAAGGAAATGTTAAAACATATTTTGGGAGGTGGTCAATGTTGATAAGTCACATACATATGAATGCAAAAAAATATTTAGCACTCATAGATTTCATTCAGTTTGAACCTTATACAACACTATAGTCAAAATATGGACAAGAAAATATGTTTTATTCCATGGATTATGTAGCAGTAGTGAATGGGATGAAAATTAATCCATGTACTAAGTTGATAGATGGGATCATATGTCACTACCCATTGATCAATGTATAACTACTAAACTAGATAGTTTGAGAAGGATCAATCAATTATTTCACTGAATTATGATCATGTCTTGGATCTCACAGCTAGGTTCAATGAATATGGACAATATTAGATAAATTTTTATATTCTAGCATGAATGTAATACAATTTGTTAATTTAGTTGACTCACATGTTGGAAATCCATTTTTGCAAGGAATATATAAATATTGGTTTCCTCGAAAGATAATGAATGGGAAACTGACTATTGGTTGGTGTGTTTCTTAGAGGGAAAGTAGACACTCAATATATTATTAATTGATGATGGAGGCAATCAATTTCTGATTGGATTGATGGTTGCTAAAGGAGAATATCTAACACGGGACAATTGAACACAAAAGAAGGGCGGTTATGTATTTCAATACTATAGACCAAGTGCATTTGTATACCACTTTATGAACTTAGTCATTGGGACAAACCCTGAACTACAAATAATGAAAAGGAAGAACTCATCAATGATATTATACTCCATGCATTATTCTAAGCATGAAAACTTATTGGGGACCATTAGTACTAGAGATGATCTATATGGTCTACTTGAATTACCATAGATAAGTATATAGGTGAGGTAAAATGACATTCTCACTCTTGTATTATATTCGAGGTATATGGATTATTTGTTATTTTTGTTATTTTTTCAATTCATTTACAAATGACTTCTAATTGTTACTGAATGATTCTAACATTATTGTCCTTTTGTGTTCCTACATCGTCTAAAGAATCATAGGCACATAAAGGCCCATCAATAAGAAAAACATTGTTTTTCAACACGACAATGAAATAAATTCTTGGAAATATGAATTCCCTATTTCAAACATAATTTTATTACTTGTTTAACATTGCTTAAATCCCCTAACTTTTCCTGATGATGCTCCATGTATTATTGTCACTTCAAAAGATGCTCCATGCTAATATTTTTTCTACATTATTTTTTTTGGAGTTACTTCACACACACCCATGATTTATTTTTCCTAAGGTTTTTCCTTATTTATTAGTCATAATTAGTCATTTATCTAGTCCCCTATTTTTTAGGAGAGAATATTCCACCTAGAGAATATTCTCTTCAGTTGACACTTCAGTTTGACTAGTTGAGTTGAGTCTAGATGTTACATTGGTTTTATCACCATGCAACATTGGGATCATCACCATGCTAATGCGCACTTTCCTTGGGATCATCACCATGCTAATGCGCACTTTCCTTGGGATCATCACCTGACTAGCGCATTACCCTTGATTCCTTTATCTACTCCTCACTACACTCTGTTCAGTCAGTTAATTGAAAACTGGTTGACTAGTTAACTCAGTTAGGTGGCAGTTCACTCCTGTAACTGCCTGAGAGACTAGACTAGGTGGCAGTTCACTCCCGTAACTGTTGGTGTGTGTCTAGATCACTCTATACCACCACTATGGTGCATTGGTTCTCCTCTAGTGCACATTCATTGAGTTATACAGAGTATATCATGTGTAAATTATTCATTATTCATTACAGTTAATGAGAATTATTCCATTCTTTCTCTCCTTCGTCTTCTTTCTCAATTTCTCTCTGCAAATGTGTGTAGTATTTTATAGCTAGATCTATTATGTGAATTTTCAACACATTTACATGGTATTAGAGCCGACAGACTGCTAAGAAAAATCTACCCCAATTTTTTTTTTTGCAGGTGCAAAAGATTGAAGACAACGGAAAGATGGATTTCCCAAAAGAATTCATTCTTACACCTTACAATTACTTTGCATGGAAGGAGAAAATAGTCATACATCTTTGAACCAGAGGATTGTAAAAGCTAACCTTGAATACAAACACAGAACTGACATCAGCCATATACAAATCTAGGTATTTAAATCGAATGGATGAAGGATTCAAAACAATTTGTAGTCTTATTTCTCTCGATCTCCTTTTTCACATATCTTCCTGTGAGACTCCCAATAAAGCCTGGACCACCTTGGAAGGGATATTTGGCAAACAGGATGATATGAGGGGACACATGTTGGAGGTATAATGGCTCACATTGGATCCAAAAATCTTTGACAATATCCAATTACAAAATTCAAGGATTTACTGTCGCAACTAAAAACTTGCGGGGTTGATAAATCTAAGGAGGAGAAAAAATTGGTTCTCTCCATTCTCTCCAAACTTGGTCCTGAATTATTTGTGTTCGCATCAACATTCCATTCAGTCAAATTCACCTCTAGAGCCACTTGGAATATGCCTTCTCTTGAGGAATTTATCGAATCCTTGACACAAGAGGAAGACAAGCTCATTAACATGGGAAAAATCAAAGGCCCAAAGGCGCATGCACTTACTTTGCAAGATGGAAGCCATAAATATCAGAAATCTAAAGATAAAGACAAAAGGAAATATCATGCCAATCCGAAGAAGGAAGGATATTCAAAACCCTTCACCGATGCCTTCGGATCCAAAGGAGAAAAGGGAAGAAAAGAGGAGAAATGCACATACTGTCACAAAGGATTCCATCCAGAATTTGCATGCATAGAAAAAAAAATATCTAATGACTCAAATCTTCAGAAAAACAACCTTGGAGATCACATCCCTGAGGGTTCCAAGAAGAAGAATCCAGAAGATCAGAATCCCAAGAAAGGTAATTCTAGCCATGCCTTGATTGCCATCAACTCCTCTCCCGATGCTTGGATCATAGATTCAGGAGCATCACATCACATGGATTCATCAAAAACAATCTATTCTTCATTGGATTCATGTAAAGGTCCTCCTATTATGATGGGGGACAACTCTTCAGTCGAAGTCACCGACAAAGGAACGATTGAACTCACCAACGAACGCTTTGAGAATGTGCTGCACGTTCCCAAACTTTCTGTCAACCTTCTCTCCGTGTATCAGATGAAAAATTTCATCATTGGAAAGAAATTCATATTCAAACCAAATTTCATGGACATCTATGACATACAAACCAATTCCAGGGTTTCTACCGGTGAGGTAAATCATTAGTCTAGATTGTATACATTTTTTGAATTCATTGAACCTGATTTTGCTTTACTGCTTACTCATCCTGATGAAAGTAGTAGGATATGGCACAAAAAGTTTGGACATTTTAATTTCAGATACATGCAACAACTTAGCAAGAAAATATTGGTCGATGGTCTACCAGCCGTCCATTTCTCCAAGGGAGTATGTGAGGGTTGTGTTCTCAGAAAATACCCTCAAGAGAAATTCGACAAAGGAAAGTCTCAGAGAGCTTCTGTGCCTTTATATATGATCCATAGTGACCTCATGGGTCCTTTTCCGCATACATCGATCATAAAAGCGAGGTTTGTTCTCATTTTTGTTGATGATTTCTTACATTTTACATGGATTTACTTTCTCAGGAAAAAATATGAGGTCTTTCAACACCTCAAAGATTTCAAAGCCCTAGTTGAGACACAGTTCGGAAACAAGATCAAAGTCCTCCAAAATGATAACATGGGAGAGTATGTCAATCATGAGATCCATAATATTTTCCATGAGGCAGGGATTCATTTGCAATAGACAGTTCCCTATAGTCCACAACAAAATGGAGTTGCCGAGTGGAAAAATAGATCTCTAAAAGAGATGGCATCTTGCATGCTACATGCAAAGTCACTAACATAGAGACTATGGGTCGAAGCACTTAATTGTGCAACATACATACAAAACAAATATCCCCATAGATCTGTCAAAGATAAGACCCCCTACGAGGCTTGGAGCGACCTCAAACTGGAAGTGACCCACTTTCGCATTTTCAGTTCACGTGCATGGGCCCAGATTCCCTCTGAAAAGAGGAAGGAACTTGATCCACAAAGAACTTAGTGTATTTTTGTTGGATACCCTGACGGTGTGAAGGGATATAGTATTATTGATCTTTCCTCGGATTGAATCATCATTGAGAGTAGTGTCAAATTTGAGGAAAATGTCTCACATGTACCTCAACAACTACACGTAGACACCTTCATTCTTCCACCTGTCCAAGATGATGAGCATGCACATGCTGAATCTTCTTCAGATGATATTTCTAATTTAGAGGACTCACATGATTCAGATACAAAGTCAATACAGTCAGATGTAAATTTAGAGCATCCATATGCAGTTGCAGAGCCAGAGCAGAGGCCCAAGTGGGCACATACTACTCTTCAGGATGCAATGGATCTCGTTGGTGATCCAGCCGATACTAGGAGGACTTGATCTGATTTCGAGGAGCCTCTTGTTGCACTCACTGCCACTGAACCATCTCCCTCCAGACATCTTTTATTAGTTTAGTCTTCATATCCACAGTCTTATGGCGAGGTTGTTGGAAATCCCTTTTGGGAATCCACCATGCAGGAGGAGTACAACATCCTCCTCCAGAACCAGACTTGGGATTTGGTTCCCCTTCCTTATGGAAGGAAAATTGTCAGATGCGGATGGGTCTACAGGACCAAGAGTGCAACGGATGGACATATTAGCAGATGAAAATCTAGGCTTTTTGCCAAAGGCTTTTAGCAGGTGCATGGCATTGACTATGATGAGACCTTCACTCGAGTAGAGAAGATGGATTCCATATGATTGGCTCTTGCCATTGCAGAAACCAAGGGATTGGAAATTCATTAGATTGAATTGAAGAATGCATTTCTTCATGGTGATCTCTCTGAGGAGATCTATATGGAGCAGCCCCAGGGATTTATGCAGGACTCATCTTTGGTCTGTCGACTGAAGAAGTCCCTTTATGGCCTCAAGCAGGCTCTGAGGGCATGGTATGCCAAGATGGACTCCTACCTGCTGTCACATAACTTTGTACGTTGTAAATCAAACTTGAATGTGTACTTGCTTAGGAAGACTTATTCACTTCTACTCTTAGTTCTGTATGTTGATGATTTACTGATCACCAGTTGCTTGACTTTAGTGATTGCTGCAGTCAATAGGATTCTACATGATAGGTTTTTGATGATGAACATGGGTCCGCTACACTTCTTTCTTGGTCTCAAGATTAGTCAGGATGCATCAGGCATCAAACTGTCTTAAGCAAGGTATGCACAAGATCTCCTTAAGATATTTCACATGACAGACTGAAAGTCTACTCCGACTCCTTTCCTATCAGGAGTTAAACTTGCAGATGGAGGGGAGACTCCACTGGTTGACAACACACTGTACATACAACTAGTGGGGATCTTGTTGTATCTCACACACTCTAGACCATACCTCTCCTATGCAGTTGGCACATTTTCAAGGTTCATGCAGGGGACGCATGAGTTACATTTGAAGGCAACAAAGCGTATCCTTCCATACGTACAGGTAACCATCACCTTTGGGATTCATTATGTATGAGACTCTACATTAGATCTCATCAGGTTTATTGATTATGACTGGGATGGTGATAACACTGATCGCAAGTCCACATCTGGTTACTCACTCAGTCTTGGTTACGGGCCTATCTATTGGTTGAGCAAGAAGCAAGATTCCATTGATCTATATTCAACGGAGGAAGAGTATAGAGGGGTAGTTAACATAACCATTCAGGCTATGTGGCTACAACATTTTCTCACTGAGTTTGGTATTCAGTTTCATAGGCCGATTGTCATTTGGTGTGACAACCAGAGCACCCTGAAGTTCTGCAGATATCTAGTTAATAGGAAGTGGATGAAGCACATCGAGATCCACATGCACTTCATCCGAGACTTAGTACATAAGGGGATCATCGACCTACAATTATTTCCTTCAACAGAACATACATTAGACATCTTCACTAAGACCTTCATTGAGAAGAAGTTCCATTCTCTGTGAGGTCATCTTGGAGTGAAGGACACTATTGCCTAGCAACTATAGTTCTTCTTTTTACATACATTTTACCTTGAGGGGGGGTTTTTCCCATGAGGTTTTCCCTCTTTTCTCACTTTATTTTCAGTGTATCTTTTTTATTTGGGTACCTAACATGGCCTCATTGCCATGACCCATTCTTTATTTTCACCATGGTGATGTTCATGGGGGGTGTTGGAGTTACTTCACACACACCTACGATTTATTTTTCCTAAGATTTTTCCTTGTTTATTATTCATAATTAGTCATTTACCCAGTCTCCTATTTTTTAGGAGAGAATATTCCACCTGGAGAATATTCTCTTCCCTTGACACTTCAGTTTGACTAGTTGAGTTGAGTCTAGATGTTGAATTGGTTTTATCACCATGCAACATTGGGATCATCACCTGACTGGTGCATTACCCTTGATTCCTTGATCTACTCCTCAATACAGTCTGTTCAGTTAGTTAAATGAATATTGGTTGACTAGTTAACTCAGCTAGGTGGCAGTTCACTCCCATAACTACCCGAGAGACTAGACTAGGTGGCAGTTCACTCTCGTAATTTCTGGTGTGTGTCCATATCACTCTAGACCACCACTATGGCGCATTGGTTCTCCTCCAATGTGCATTCATTGAGTTATACAGATTATATCATTTGTAAATTATTCATTATTCATTACAGTTAATGAGAATTCTTCCATTCTTTCTCTCCTTCTTCTTCTTTCTCAATTTCTCTCTGCAAATGTGTGTAGTATTTTCTAGCTAGATCTATTATGTGCAGGTTCAACACATTTACAATTTTCATCCTTCTTTATCATAATATTTTGAGTATTGGGTTCATAACAATACATTTGTGGGTATTCAAATGATTTATAACCTTCATCTCCACACATATAGGAATAAATCCCCCTTTAAAAAGAATTTTAATTATAAGGTGTACTTCAGAATTCAACTAGAGTATCACCTTTATTTGTGTGTGATGTGCTACCTTCATCCAACTTATCAACTTTTTCTATTGAAAAAAACTTGTATCTAGTCAACTAGACAATATTAATGCTGAGAATGGATACCATTTTATTCCATGCCTTTATCCTATCCACACCATGGTGATCTTGTTTTCCCAATTCATTTTTTTACCAAATAGCAACATGACCTCTTAACTTTTTAACGAAATAGCAACATGACCTCTTAACTTACTTACTGAAAACACCAATTTGTTAAGGTCTTCTTATTTCTCATTCTTAAAAAATCTCTCCATATTACTATAATACAATTTATCATTGGTGTAAGTTTTATAATCCTATCATAATGAAAAACTTCAAACTAAGATCCCCCTCTCACTCTTCAAAATATACTTAGGTAGGATTAAAAATATCCTTCTTATTCTATTTAATTTTCTTTTTCTTGCTCTAATTATAAACCACTAGCTCTAAGTTACTCACTTAAAGGAATGTTTTAATAATACTAAATCCATGAAATTCTTGTAGGCTGTAAAATATATTAGTTGATTTCATGAAGGAATTTTATTTTTCCATTCTTACCAATACAAATTTCTTGAGGTTATTTTCTAATCTTGCACAAGATGAATTAGAGGGACTCCACAAGAATAATATAATACATCTATAGTAAAAATAATCTTCATAAAAAATCAAATCATATAAATAATCTTCTTTCACCCTTTACACTACGACAAACTAGATACTTCAAGAAGATCACTACAACATGCAAACAAAATTCCCAAGTACATAAACATCTAGCTAGGTTGGATCAAAGAACCATTTAATGAGAACAAGATATTAGTGATGGTTTTTTGGTTCTATGTGTATTTCCATGTCTTTTGCCTCAGTTGGTCACTTCCTTGTATCATTTATTTGTATTAAAAAAACACAACATTTGCATATTATTTATTTATTTATGTTTTGTAAAAGAATATTCCCATCACATAAATTGGTAAAATCCATCCTTCTTCATTGGGAAATTTTATTGAAAGAAGAATCCACCATACTGGTTTGGTCAGAATGAAATTTCTTCGCAGAAATCCACTAAATTGGTCTGTTCATTCTTAAAATTAATATATCAATGATTCCACTTGTTGCTGGCCCGGTCTAAAAATTAATATTAATACATCCCATTTCAACATGTAATTTAATATTACTTTTCGAAAATAAAGAACCTATACAATAAATTGGCCTGCGAAAAAAAAGACGTGCCGATATATGTCATGGACAACCATTTTTTATAGGCTACTTCTCAACCACAACCATGATCCAGAGCCCTTATTAGTATCTGCCAAGTCAGGGACTATAGTAATCAGTAGTGTTTGACCTTTTAATAATTCGGTTGACTCTTTTGGTTTTGTCGAAAGTTGGCTGAAATGATATATTAAACATAATTTTGTGAAAAATGAAAATTCGTTTTTGAATTTTTTGTTTATATATGTTCAAATTTCTATTGATCGAAATGTTTTGAAGAGACGTAATTACCCCTGGCGTACGACCAAACATTTTCTGGATTGGTTAGAGTTTTAAATTAATTTGAAAATAAGAAATTCTAAAATTGGACACATACCTCACTTACATTTAATCCCTGACATATTATTTAATACATTACACTCTGACATATTTATTGTAGTGAAGTGATATATTTAATAAGTCTTCGTGA
>ML780313.1:589134-605933 GCA_009831015.1 Picea engelmannii | reverse complement strand
AAAATTGGACACATACCTCACTTACATTTAATCCCTGACATATTATTTAATACATTACACTCTGACATATTTATTGTAGTGAAGTGATATATTTAATAAGTCTTCGTGACTCCCATGCATGCATAATTATCTACCCTCTGCCATGATCTAACCTTCACTGAATCTCACTGACTCACATGCATGCACACACTCTGCCACGATCTAACCCTCTCTGCATCCATGTCGACCCTATCTAACCATTAGTGGATTACACCTGACATTGTAGAGATTGCAGTTGTGGCTGATTTGCTCCATGAAATGCTGTAGAAAAAATACTCACTCATTTCACTCTGAAACAGAGAATATTCTTGGAATTTATCCTCTTCCTCACCAACTCATCTCGTTGTCATTATTCAAGCCAGGGCCTGGAGGACGGTCTAAGACCTGCATATACGATATAACATAAACTCATGAAACTGTCTAAGAAGGCAAAGTCTTTGAAACATAACTAGACAGTCTATTTGCAGACTTGGGTTAGCGTAGCCCTCTGGTAAGTCGCTACATTATTTCTGTCCATTTAGTTGGCACTTTATTTTATTGCTTCATTATTTCCCTATCAAGTACAATAAGAACAATAAAGGAAAGACGTACCAGGTTTCAAATCCCACTGACAGTTTAGTTTTTCCTCCCGTGGGTTGTCTCCCCTAATATGCATTAAACAAGACCAATGCAGGAACTTGTTGGGATTGTTCAGCTGGAAATAAGGTGCACACACACATTTTTCTAAACATTTATTCTTCTGGACCTTGCGTTGTTGCTACCGGTAAAGTTAGTGCTAGAATAGCATGTGTAAGCACTAAAAAGGATAATAGATAGTTGTATTGAAAAGTGTTTCAACTGATTGTCAAAATAATACAATTGAGCACTAGTAGTATTGTAGTCAACTATAACTCATAAAAAAATACTAGAAATTCAATATAAACAAATGAATTGATCATTAACGAAGTTGGATTGAACCATCAACTTTGTGTCTCTTTGTGTAACATTGCATTGAATCTAGATGGTGTTTGGGTGTTTGTGTAACATGCCTTGCCATGTCTTACCTTTCCTTTCCTTGCCTTGCTATGTCTTACCTTGACTTGCCTTTCCTTGCCATGCCTTGCCTTGCCTTGCCTTGCCTTCCTTTCCTTGCCTTTATTTGACTTTCCTTGCTAATTGGGCTTATTATATGGTAGGCTAACATAATCACAATATAAATAAGAGGGTTGAAACCTCACATTACTCTATCCATGCCTTGCCTTGACTTGCCTTGACATGCCTTGCCTTGCCTTTCCTTTCCTTTCCTTTCCATGCCATGCCTTGCCTTTCCATTCCAAGCCTTTCCTTGTCATGTCGCCTTGCCATTCCTTGCATTTCATTGACTTGCATTGCCTTGCCTTGTCATGGCATGCCTTTCATTGTCTTTCCTTTCCTTGCAATACCTAGACCTAGAACTTGTCTTGTCATGTCTTGCCTTTCCTTGCATTTTCATGTTTTGAATTGACTTGTCATGGCATGTCTTATATTTCCATGCCATGTCATGTCTTGCGTTGCCATGTGTTTCATTGCCTTTCCTTGTCTTGCCTTACCTTTCCTTGCCATGCCATACCATTCCTTACTATGCCATGTTATGTAATGCCTTGCATTTCCTTGTGTTTCAATGCCTTTCCTTGCATTGCCTTTCATTTCCTTTCCTTTCCTTTCCTTGTCATTCCATGCCATGCCTTGCCTTTCCATTCCATGCCATCATTGCCCTACCTTGCCTTGACTTTCTATTGCATGCCTTATTGATCCAGGTGGATTTTTTTGATTGAAAAATTGATGTCTTTGAATGTTGATGAAACATACTCCATGTCAAAGAGCTCGATGAGAGATTTCCAATGAAACTTAAATGGGATCAAGCAGATGTCGTGTGAAAAAGTTATGACGTTCTGAAGTTTTGGTCAAACAGGAAACAAGGATGGACATGGATGACATGTGGAATTACCAAGATGTGACACATGGAACTGTATGGATGTTGATGTGGACTGTATGGATGCTGACGTGGACTATATGGATATTGACATGGACTATACAGTTGTTGATGAGACACTATACGGACGTTGATGTGGCATGTTGAATGGATTGTACTGATGATGACATTGCACTGTATGGATGATAATGTGGCAGTATGAAAAGGTGATGTGGAAGGATAGGTGGCAATATGGTAGGCTGACATAGAGTTCTCCCAACCATATCATATGTTACCAATCTACAAACGGTTCCAACTTTGGATAGTCCACAATTTTTTTTTTATATTATGGTTAAGGTGGTAAACCCAAAATGGTAGGCCGCAGGTTTGAACCCACACCTACCGTAAAAAAGCCTAGGAATACAACCAATGTGCAAAACTTTTTAACTATTGTTTGGTCGACCATATATATCATATGGTTATTATAATATATTTTTTAGTTATTTTAATGTACCATATATTATATAGTTATTATAATATTTTGTTTAGTTATTATAATGTACCATATATTATATGGTTATTAACCATATATTCGATCGCCCATTAAAATTGGATTGGATAAGGAATTGATCCATCGACCCTTTGGTATATAACCAAAGGATTTTTTACCATTGCACTACAAGTTCATTTTGTAAATAATTGCTATGGTATTTTATTATATGCAAAGGTATTTCCTGCATAGAATATTTTGGAGAAGTGGGTTTTAGGCCTAGATTTTAGCACCCCAAGTGTGGGTGATATTGTGCCTTTTGGAGCTAGAGCCTTGTAGCAGATTTGGAGACAACATTGTATGCAGTTTGGGAGCCATTTTTATTAATTAAATAATTTAACATTATTAATGAAGCGATCACTCATTGGAAGCGGGCCTAGAGACGTAGCCTAGGATGGGTGAACTTCGTTAACAACCTCGTCTTTATCTTGTCTCTTATATTTCTTCTATCCTTTTCTTTAATTATGAAATTCTTAATTTTTCATTAAGCTTCTTAATTAAGTTAAGTTACTTCACATTTAATAATTGCAAATTAAGTTAGTGGATTTTCGGATCAAATTTAGTATCAGAGAAGGTTTGATAGGATTTGCAAGGGTGAATGTTAACCAGGCACCAAGGATAATTTTAAGGGTGAAAATTTATATTAAAATGTAGAAACCTGGGCTAATCTTACTAGTCCTTAACATGAAAAATGTAAAATTTTTGGCGATACGTTTGTAAAAATATCCAAGTTTATAAGGATTTTATATAGTTTCTATAAAAGTTTGGCGATTTTTAAGGTAAAAAATTTTATTCTATGGAATTTGGGCGAATTGTTTTTATAAAAAATGGAAATTGGCAAATATTTTTTTGGGTAAAACCATGAAAAATTATCCCATTTGCAAAATTTATCCGCTAAAATCATCTATTCCAAGCACAAGTTCAAGTGTGGTGAAGGATCGCTTGAAGAAGCTAATTCATAAATTGAACGTGTATTCTGAAGCCAAGAAATGATGTTGCCGAAAGAAGGACATCCTTTTGGTTCTGAGGAGGCTTTATTTGAAGCATTCATGGTGATGAAAGCTATGGTGGAAGAATTGTACAGGGGCCGAAAGAAGGTCGAGGAAAGTGGTCCATCAGGAACAATTGCAAAAGTTGAACAAGAAGGAAGTGGTGGTGACCCTCATGAAAGTCCTTTATCTTGTTCGTCTTCTTCTTATTCTTCTTCTAGTTCGAGTGGAACTTCTTCTTTAAAGAAACATCCTAAGAAAACTCCTTTTGATTTTCCTTTATTAGAAATTGATGGTAAGTTTGATTTTCCAATGTATGATGGTGAAATTAATGCAAAGAAGTTGGATAAATGGATCAAGCAACTTGAAGTTTATTGCAGGATTTAGAAGATTGTTGATGATAATGAAAAGATCCAACTAGCCTCTCTTCAACTGACATGCACAACTTTGATATGGTGGTAGAGAAAAACTCAATCAAACCTCATTTAACATGTTAAAATTATCTCTTCTTGGAATGAGTTTATTGTTGCATTAAAGAAACAATTTTATCCATTAGGTTACATGAAAAAGGCAATGATGGATTGATAAACATTAAGGCAAGATAAAGGACAAAGTGTACATGAGTATACTCAGGATTTTAGGAAAAGAGCTTTGATATTAGGCATTCCTTTGTATACACAAGAAACTTTATTGAACTATATAGGTGTATTACATGTTTATTTGAAGAAATGTTTTTTACTGCTAGTTTGTATATATATATATATATATATATTATTGTGCTATTTTCATAGCTGGACTTGTAATAGATTATTGATGAAGATAGATTTATGCTAGTTTCCCAACAAAAATGCTAATAAACAGATTTGTTGTGTGGTAAAAAAGTAAGAAAAGGCCACAACTATTCTAGATATTTTTTGCTACTCTGTTGATATCTATTATTATAGGTAGCCTGCTAGATTTTATCATGCACACAAAAAAACATGGAGTGGAAATTGTATGATAATAATCTAATCCTTTTGTGTGAATTTATTGTGTATTAATTTACCAATATTTCTTCCCTCATTTTAATTCGGGCTTGAGACAGGTGGGTCACTTGAAGAAAGGTCTAAACCTTGTTTCCATTGGAGAATTATCCTTTAGTGGAAAGTACTTGAAGGTCGCTCTGAAGGTAGGAGTTATATTGGGTGACGTTTCCATGACTGTAAGAGAAAACATCCTTTGTAATATATGCATATCTGTATTCATAGATTTGGGATTGTGATTGTTGTGATTACGATAGATTGTCAAATCCTACCTACCATGGTATTGTATGTGTGGGATTTGTGGAGAATGGGTTTGGGTTTGTGGTTTATGTCACTCTACATAATTTTCCCTGAAGTTGTTTTATTTTTATTTGAATGCTTGAATATGCATATCCATATTCATAGATTTGGGGTTGTGAGTGTTGTGATTATGATATATTTTCAAATCCTCCCTACCATGGTTTTGTCTGTGTTGGACCTGCGGAGCATGGATGGGTTCGAGTTTGTGGTGTATGTCGGTCTATATAATTTTCCCTGAGGTGGTTTTATTTTTATTTGAATGCTCAAATATGCTAAAAGCATGAGATTAAATCAAATTTTAAGGAATATGTATTATAAATAAAGAATGCCACTAATATTCTTGGAATTTCTCCTCTTCTTCACCAACTCACTGTTATTATTCAAATGAGGGCCTGGAGGACGGTCCGGGACCTACAGATACCATAAACTCATGAAACCATCTAATTCTTCCAAGGCTCCCCCATAATTATTTACTAGTTTGAAAAATATTCCATTATTTACTTAAAAATAAAATATTATATGTAATTTATAAGATGATATTATTTACACAACCATAAACCCTAATCACCAACCACTAGTTGTGTTCTATGGGAAAGTCAGGTCGAGAGACAACATAGCACACAACACAACCTATTCAATAAATGTACATCTCTGAGAAAGAAGATTTCATATTTGGTGGGTGATAACACCTGAAATATGTGAGACTTGATTCTAGGCCTTGACATATATCTCCCGTATATTATCCATCACTATCAAACATTGCAGAGCTATGCTTATGAAATGTCCCTTTAAAGTTAATAATTCCTCTTGGGATGAAAGACCTCTAGAATATGAATGTAGTGCATTTTAAATCTCTAATTGTGCTCTCATCTTCTCCGATATTTCTTCTCCTATTTCCAGATGCATGATTTTCTATACACTTCACAACACAGTTTTCTTGAGTGTTATTATCCATATTTTTTCCCCTTCTATCCAGAACCGAATGGCCTTGTAACATGGCGAGGATTTCTATTATTTCTGGATCCAGAAATTTATACTTATGGAAAAGCAAACACGAATAATTATTTTCCTTAAGAATGATATTAAAAAAAAACACAAAAACTTCAATATCATCCACGTTCAATTTTTCATTGAGATATTTGGAAACAAAACTGACGACTTCATTGTTCAATGTTTGTGTTCAATTTTTCCATGTCATAAGTGTTCACTTTTTACTTTAGATATTCAGAAACACAACTGATGACATCATTGTTCAATTTTTTGTGTGTTCAACTATTCCATGTCATCAATGTTTACATTTTATTTCAGATATTTCGAAAAAACTTTGATGACATCGTTGGTCAACTTTTTTTAAAATAATATTCAAATTTTCAATTACACTTCAAAACGTCTAGTTTAGTTTTTGGAATTTTAGACTTCTATTTTAATCTAAACCTCTACTTGTATCAAACACATTATATCAAACCATTAATTATTTGTACCAATATCAAAGCAAAGTTGCAAACCAATATCGAAGCGTACCTATTGTTAGTCCCTATACATAATATCACCTTTTACCCTTGATTTTTAGCCTATGTTATCAAAACTTGTTCACGTCTTCTTTTCAAAAACATGTTCCCTCATAATCCCATTTTTCTTAAGTTTCTTATACATTTCCTTTTTATGATCATTTAGGCTGTGATTGATTTTCTTATGTTTATTTTCATTTTCTTCTTGTAAGATTGGATTGAATATTTGCATGATTTGGGTATGTCACATTAGAATTTTAGTCAAATTTTAGGGTAAAAGGTGTCCTTTTTCAAAGTTTAAAAAGTGTACAAAGTCACTACAAGAATGTTTCCATTCTTGTGGCACCCAAAGGAATCATTATTTTGAACGGGTTTTGATTATGAAGATCATGTTAGTTGTTATAAATTCATGAAGAAGATCATGCAACTTTGGTGGAATTTAATTAACCCTCAGGGCACGTTGTAATAAACACTCATGTGTACCTATTGATATGATTCATCTATCAGGCCATGATATCAAGTACTTAGGGTTATGAGTTAAATTTTACCATAAAAAAATCATGGCCTAACATTATTTGCAATGAAGGAAACCTTCTACGTTGGTTGTCTGTGCAGGAATCTCCAGAAACCCGATTGAGTTGAAACCCTAACATATACAGGTTGATAGAGGTCACAGTCAGCATGATGGTGCCGAAGAGAGGTGGTCATGTTAGCCGTTTGGAACCAATAGGAGTCAAATTGTTGGAAGCCTACCCTGATTGCATAAATTCATTGATGGAGGATGGTTCGGGTTTTGCTGCACTTTCCAAGCGCATCATGGGGAATTTCAATGCTATTTTCAAAAAACTTTGATGGGTTTCAAAATCAAGTGGGAAATGTATTAATTCGCGTTACAGAGCATTCAATAGGAGAAATATGGCACCTTCCTTTATAGGGTGAAAGATGGTGGAAGAAAAATAAATTATCTGCAAACCTGTGTAATCAACTTTTGGTATCAGAGGATCATGATCTAGATTGGAGCCAAGGGATCCCTAAAAAGTGGTTAAAGGAAGAATGGAAAATAATTTTGTTAATAGTCAAGAGGTACATAACCTATGAGGGTAGGTATTCTTATGTTTACTGTTACCATATGAGATTTTTAATGCAATTAAGTGGAGATGCACAAATGAACTTGATCTATTGAAGAGCTTGACGAAAATGGAAAAGAGAGTACAGATTAATCCAAGAATTGTAGATAAAAGTTTATTTCATCAAGGATTAATTAAAAGTATGGTTTTTTATGCATTGAGTGAAGTTTGAGTGTCCTGGAGAAAATTTTTGACCTTCTTAGGGTTCAATGAACAAGGTTCAAAAATACAAAAAACAACCTCTGACCAGAAACCTAGGGTTTCAACAAAGAAGGATGATACCTCGAAGAGCACTATAAAATTGAAAGAAATTTCTCCTATAGCTAGACAAATTAGATCCAACAAGATAAAATTGATTCTACAACAAGAGGAAGAAGTAAAACAAAGGCTTGAATCCTCTGTTTCAAAACATGATTTTATGGGTTATAATAGGGTTTGTACAAGAAGAATCACCAGAAAAAATATAGAGCAATTACAAGAAGTGAAAATTGAACCAGAAACAAAGATCCATGGTGTACCTATAAACAATTCCCTACAAGTGAGATAGAGAAAAAGGAGCAAGGGTAAATAGCATGTAAACTATCCCATCAGGCCTAAAACAAGAGCTATAAACAAGTTGAGACTTAATTTAAAGGATTTGTTTAAACCCTCTTTGAAGAAAGATAATCTAATCATTTTAGATGATGATATTACAGAGAAAATCAATAAGAAGACTAGAAAAGGGAAAAAGCAACAACCAGTGCCAAAAATCGAATCTTCTCACTCAGGTGATGAAACCCCTGAAATCACCAAGAAAGAAAGGATGGAAATCCATACATTGAGGGATATGCCAGAAATGACCGAGTTTTACATGGAAAAAGGAGCACCAAGTCTACTTGAGTCTACAATAGAAGACATTGTTGAGGATAAATCTGTAAAGATATACAAGAAGGAAAGGAAACCTACAAATCCCAAATTATCTGACTTAAACGGACCTACACTAGAAGAAAATCAAGAATAACCTGCACTACAAGAAAATCAAGAAGAACCTACACTACAAGAAAATCAAGAAGAACCTGTGATTGGGAGGAAATATGTACTGACACCTTAAGATTATGAGGCCATTATTGCAGACATGAGGTAAAAAAATCAAAGGCTTGTGATAAAAAATTCTATATTACAAATTAAATTCTAGAAGATGAAACATAAAGCAAAGGAAAGTCTACGAATTTTTAAATAAAATCCCCAAGGCTACAATAAAATAATATTTTTGCAAAACTTTATTTTGCAGGATGAGGAGCAAATGCAGGGCAGTTGAATATTTTGGAGGTAGATTTGACCACATGGATAAATCCAATTGGGAATTAGAGATTAGTTCCTTTTTGAATTTATTTACACAAACAAAGGCTAAGAATCATCTTATTAGTTTACACAAGAACATTTTCAAGGATTTGATCTTATTATGAGGTTTTTCCTCCTAAAAATAATCTTTTTGTTTTGACCTCATGTGAGGTAATTCAAATGTAAGGTCTATAGTCAAGGGATGTAATTAATGGGTCACTATGTTTTGGGATGTAGATCCAAAAGTGGAACCTCTTCTTTTTGTATAAAACCAAGTTTAGATTAAGAGGTAGGGGTTGAAGTTTGGTGGTGCTAAAGGACATATTGACTTGAATTGTATACCTGGAATCTGCTACACTTTATACTCAATGGAAAAAGCATTCTAATGATTAAATTTTCTCATTCTTTTGTTAAATTTATTCTCTCTTACTTGAATGCATTTGAATATTTTGTGAAGCATTTGATTTATTATGTTCATGTTGAATACCAATAAATATTTTGTTGTTTGTTCAATTTTTACAGGATTTGTGTTTAAGTATTTATTTCTTGTTTCTGAATGGTATTTGGGACTAAGAGTCTTCTATGTAAGTGAAAAGATTGTAAGCTTGCAGTTTCTTTTTCTTTTGTTTAAATATCCTTATCTATTTGATCAGAGTGATTGTCATTGACTAAGTGAATGTGGTGGAAAAATGAATTTGTAACTAGACTTTTATGTTGCCTAATTCATCCACGTCTTGACCCATAAAACAACCTATAAACCCAAAAATACCTACAAACATAAACCATTGCAATAACTAAGGTGCCCTAGCTTTCCCTAGCTTTCCCTTAGCAGTCAAGGACTAACATATTTTGGCACCATTGCCAGGGATGGAGGAATGAAGATATATTTCCTTGGGAAGAACGACATTGAGAAAGAATAACTCTTGATGGTGAACAAGAGTTAGACACTGGAATATAATACATGTTTTTCACCTGGCGACTCCATTGCAGAAGTTTTGGCTCATAAAAGAGAAGTGAAAGGAACAAAGTATAAATCTACCAAATCCTCAATATCATATTTATCTTCAAGAAAGAAAGTGACCAAAGCCAACCCAAATCCTAAGCCAACTCTAGCCATATCCAATCCAAAAACATTATGAAGAAAATCAAAAGATACCCTAGGCTAATATTCATCTTCTAAAGGTAAGACCTTATCTGAAGAGATTACGTCTTCTCCTAAAACATCCATTATTTTTTCTACAAAAAATTTAGTTCCTATTATTGAAGAACAACCTATTATTTAAAAGACTATTGAAGAAAAGGTCAAACCTGAAAATATTTCTGTGGAGGAACATGTAGCTCATGAATTAGGAGGACATATAGTTGAGGAATGGAATCCCTTCTCTTATCTCATTAAATATGAAACTGATGAAGAATTAAATTTTCTGGGAAGACCTATTAAAGAATTGCCTAAGTATTCAAAGGAATAAATTGAAAAAATCCAAGCCTCATCAATTCTTCATCCCAACACTTATGAGAAAGATAAACCTGAGATCCACGTTTTTAATAATATTCTTGTTATTAAAGGATTCATAAATCCTAAATAAACCTATTCTTGGTCGTCATCACCTCCTAAGGTTCATACTCTACCTTCACCTCATACTTCACATATATCCTCTCCTCCTAAATCTTTTGTTACAGTTATTCACACCATGGATGCTATCATTGTGTTAGGACCACACAATGAACCTTTTTGCCTATACTTTTTGCCATTATTATACTCTTGATCACCTATATTTAGACTCATACTATCACTTTATCTGATCATTCCAAAGGTATACAATGTCCCTTCTCATTACTATATGTTTAATCTGTTTTGCATAATATTTTACATTACTTTCGTACTTAACCAATGATTAGACTGCAGATTAGCATTTGAGCCCTGTTGCTGAAACATAGAACTATCACACAATTCCAAGGTCGTTGTTTTTGAAACACAAAGAGGCTATACAATCCCAAGTCACTGTTGTTGAAACACAGAACTGTCATACATTCCGGAGTCGTAGATGCTGAAACATAGAGCTGTTACACAGTCCGGAGTCGTAGATGCTGAAACACAGAGCTGTTACATAGTCCAGAGTTGCAGATGCTGAAACATAGAGGAGACCGCCAGAACCAACGATGCTAAAACACAAGGAAGTCGTTACAGTCAGCGGTCAATGCCGACATAGTCAAGAGCGCAATTCACGTGGCTGAAACAACCCGTGAATTGCGACGCTGAAATAGCATCAATAGCCACGAGAAGAAGTTGTTACGCAAGTCATAACAACAATACCTCATCCAGCTCCTGTAATAGCATTTCTGTTGCTTGAGACTAGGACACTCTGTTCTGGTTTAGAAAGAATATCTTACTAAAGATAGGACTCAAATACACAATGTAATTTTTATCAATTGTATAGAAAGGATTTCCTCTTTAAAGGAGAGGAAATCACCATTCGATGGATCCAAGTTTTATGTATTGAAAAGCTTCAGAGAGAGAGAGATGTGTACTTCATTTTCAGACTATAATAGGATATTTTGATAGATGAATAAAAGACTTCTTTGAGTATCTTTCTCTAGTTTTTCCATTCCAGGGGAATCTTGTGAGAAGGGAGGTCCCACCTTCTTCACAAGATTCACCCGTTAGTTATAGAGTGTGTTAGTATAATCTCTGTTTATGTGTGATTAATTTTCATATGTTGAAACACTACCTTTAATGAATTCCCCTTTGCTGAAACACTACTGAACTATGTCTTAGTTTATTGAATGAAATTTGTAATTCTTTTTATTAGAAGTCTTGTGTGATGATTTTATGAGGCTATCCAGAGATTGGCCCAGGGTTCCTGCTCAGAAAGGAAGGAATCAGAACATCCCGTCCTCTGTATATTTCCATTGCTTCTGCAAGTGTACTAGCTAGAGATTGGGTTAAGGGTTCCTGCTCAAAAAGGAATGAATCAGAACATCCTGTCCTCTGTAGATTTCCATTATTTTTGCAAGTGTGCTAGCCAGAGATTGGGTTAAGGGTTCCTGCTCATAAAGGAAGGAATCAAAACATCATGTCCTCTGTATATTTCCATTACTTCTACAAGTGTGCTAGCTAGAGATTGGGTTAAGGGTTCCTGCTCAGAAAGGAAGGAATCAGAACATCCTGTCCTCTGTAGATTTCCATTACTTCTGCAAGTGTGCTAGCCAGAGATTGGGTTAAGGGTTCCTGCTCAGAAAGGAAGGAATCAGAACATCCTGTCCTCTGTAGATTTCCATTACTTTTGCAAGTGTGCTAGCCAGAGCTTGGGTTAAGGGTTCCTGCTCAGAAAGGAAGGAATTGGAACATCCTGTTCTCTGTAGATCTCAATTATTTGTCACAAGTGTGCTAATCCGAAATAAGGTTAAGAATTCCTGCTTAGAAGGGAAGGAATTAGGTGGCCTTGTTCTCTTCTAGATAGAGTTAATTTCCATTGCATTACTGTGTTCATGAAGGAGTATTAATCAGAATTAAAATACTGAAGTTTCTGTTGAGAGTAAGGGTCTTGTTCTCTGGTTGCAGAATAGCTGTTCTTTCTTGTTGCAAGTATTATTTTAATGTAATCTAGGATTCTTGATTAATCTTTAATTTCTGCAATAGGTAAGTTGTTTTCCTGTGATTTAATCTAGAACTTCGGTTCATTCAAAGCACACATGATTAGTGTAGTTTCTTTTACTACAACCTTAAGTTGCTTTTGGAATTGAGCATATATAGTGCGTGGCTATCTTTGAAATAAAAAGACTTCCCGGGGTTGATAATTTATGAATCACTTGGTTGTTTGAATTAATTGAGAAATTATAGTGACCAACACTTTGGCGTCGTTGCCGAGGAAGGTAGCTATAGATTTCAAAAGAACTTATGATTTTTTTTTAGATAAAAAGATTGCATGAAAAACCCCAAGGATACTGACCCTACAGGTGGCAAGGGAAAAGGAAAATGAGGAATAAAGACTTACATCAACGAGATCCTATCAAAGTCTGAATCTGCTGCTCAACGACCAAACTTTCGAAAACGAAACTCCCAACCTTCATTCCAAGCAGTTTTTGGAACAACGAAAGAAGTTTGGAGTCCGGAGACAGTCCAAAAGCCAATAGGAGACATTGAGGATAGAGAAAGTGCAGCAGCGGACCAGATAGAAGAAAACATGGACGAGTACAATGAACAATTGCATCATGAAGAACAGGTAGATCTTGAAGGAGAGGTAAAAGATGAAAATTCTTTCTTTACATTAGGATTTCCTATTGGCGATCTCCCTAGAGGAGTAGCCCCCATGAAAAATATTCCACTCTCAGCATTGCCTAATTTTCATGGTTTATCTTCAGAGGATCCTGATGAATTTCTGTTTGAGTTTGATATATTATGTAGAAGCTATGATTACGTTTCTAACGCTCAGAAACTAAAGTTATTTCCAGCAACACTAAAAGGGAATGCACTAAGATGGTTTATGAGTCTTGGAGGCCATGTAATCACAACATGGGACCAAATGAAATAGAAATTTTTGAACAAATACCAGGACTACTGCAGAACGAGAGAAAAGAGGGAGGAGATATTCAAGATGATGCAGAAAGAAGACGAGAATCTAGAAAACTTTGTAGAAAGGCTACAATACAATCTACAAAGATCCAGTCATCCCAATGTAAGTAAGGATATTCTCAAAACTATTTTATTAAAAGGGTTAAGGGATGAATCTCTGAATATGCTAAACATGCTTGGGAAAGGGGACATATCCAAGGAATCATATGATGAAATTGTCAATTTATGCAAAAGATGTTCAAGGGGAGCTTCAAGAAATAGATTAAACAACAGGGACACCACATTTTCTAGAGTCCAAAAATCAGCCAGTGGGGGAGCAACAAGAGCTGAGATAGGTAATTTGCTTGAAGATTTTAAAACTGAAATTTTAAGCTCTTTTGCCTCACAAATGGATACCCTGCAAATTAAGAAAAAGCAAGCAGAAGCAGAAGCAGCCTTGTCTATCTTTTGTTCCCAATGCAGAGATAAGCACCCAAGGAGAGAATGTCCATTGGACAAGAAGCCAATCTGCAATATCTATGACAAAGAGCATGATACCCAAAATTGTCCATCTTTACTAGGGATCAAGGCAGCATTACAACCAACGGATGAAGAAGCTAAATCTGTCTATCTAATGACACAAAGGAGACAATGGCAACCAAGGGGACAAGGTATGAACTCTAACATTCCATTTAACCGTTGGAATAATTATTCTTCTTTCAATCAAATGAGTTACCCCCCCTTCAATCAAATGCAATACACTAATCAAATGAATTACCCACCCATGCAGCAAACTTACCCACCCATGCAACAAAATAACCCACCCTTTGTTGATCCCTCAATGTGGACCTCTTGTCCTCCACAACAACAACAACCATACCAGAATCATTGGAATCAAAATTGGAGAGGACAACAACCCCCCTTTCAAAATCAACTACCTCAACTTCCACAACCACTCTCCTTACCAGCAGGTACTCCTCCAATCAACCAAACAATGAGACCCCAGCTACCTATACAACCTAACCCCAACCCGAATAATAAAGCTGTCCAATGCATTGATATTTATAATCAGCCCACACTTTCCCTTCTCCCTGCACAATGCAACGATATTCATATTCGATCCAAGAGAATAGTGGAGCCTACCATAGTTGATGTTACCTCTTCTGATAAAGAGGAAACAAAAGAGCATGATGTACCTAAAAAGGTACAATCATCCTCTAACAATGCTGCTGAAACAGCAACACCACCATTTCCTGAGCGTCTAGCCTTAACTAAAATGCCCGAACCACCAACCTTTAATCTTTTAGGGGAATTACAAAATTTATATGTTAAAATTCCTCTACTACAAGCACTCAGAGATGTACCAATCTATGCTAGGACAATGCGATATATTTGTGTTAAAAATCCTGGTAGGAAAACTAAGGATCCCCTTACAGTCCATGTTATGGGAGACCTGTCTGCACTAATGTCAGGTAAAACTCCCCCAGTCAAATATGGTGATCCTGGCCACCCTACCATTACTGTACAAGTTGGAAAAACGATAATCCCTCGAGTCCTGGTAGACCTTGGTGCAACCATCAATATCATGACTTTAGAAACCTTACAACTGCTACAATTACAAGATCAAGTCAGAGAAACCCCAACTATCCTAGAATTGGTTGATCGATCCACAATTAAACCAGAAGGAGTCATTGAAGACCTCAGTATCTCTGTGGAATCCTGGAATTACCCAGTTGACTTTACAGTGCTGCAACCCAAAACAAAGTTGGGGGGCCACCCTCTAATTCTGGGTAGACCTTGGCTAGCCACAGAAAATGATTTTATCAGCTGTAGATCAGGGTCAATGACAATTTCAAACGGTTATGAAACTAAGCATCTTACACTTTATCCTCATGCTACACCCCTAGATAATAATGATAATTCGGTATGGGTAGATTTTGAGGATCAACCTACTCAACCTCTTTTGACTATCGAACAAGATTTAAGCCTGAAAGACTCTACTGAGGATGAAATTATCAATAATTTTATTTGCAATCCATCCTCTGTCACTCCAAAAATTCATAATCAATTAACTGCATTGTTGGAGTCTGATAATCAAGAAAATCTTAACCGGAAGCCCACCTCAAACACCTAAAACCATCTCCTCCAAAAGTATACCAGTCGAAATCGAACCTGGAAAAAATTGAATATAAATCCTCACTTGATAGATGTTGAAACACAACAATTAACGAAGTTACTTTGGGAAAATAAAGAGGCATTCGCATGGGATTACACAGATATGAAAGGAATCTCTCCTGAGTTATGTACTCATAGAATATATATTAAGGAAGATTGTCGACCCATCTGCCAACCTCAACGACGAATGAACCCGAACTTAAGAGAAATTCTCAAAGAAGAACTTCAAAAACTGCTCAACGCAGGGTTTATTTATCTTATATCAGACAGTGAATGGGTGTCCCCATTGGTAATAGTTCCTAAGAAGAACGGGAAATGGAGAGTATGTGTGGATTACAGAGCTTTAAATAAAGCCACTCAGAAAGATCACATTCCTTTACCATTCATTGATCAAGTGTTAGATAATTTGTCAGGGAAGAAATTCTTCTCATTTTTAGATGGTTTCAGTGGGTACAACCAGATTAAAATTGCACCTCAAGATCAAGATAAAGCCACCTTTACTAGCCCTTGGGGAACCTTTGCTTATAGAGTCCTCCCATTTGGACTATGTAATGCACCAACAACTTTTCAAAGGGCAGTCTTAGGAATTTTCTCTGATATGCTTAATGACTCTATGGAAATTTTTATGGATGAATTTACTCCTTATGGTGTTTCTTTTCAGGAAGCACTGGAAAACCTTGAGAAGGTACTTAAACGATGCATACAAGCCCAACTTTCCTTAAGTATAGAAAAATTCCATATGATGATGAGTGAAGGAATAGTGTTTTGACATTTTATCTCATCTCAAGGAATTCAAGTAGACCCATACAAAATACAAGTCATTAAGGATCTTCCTACTCCAAAAACCCAAACAGAGGTAAGAATATTTCTAGGACATGTTGGATACTATAGAAGATTTATTAAGAACTTTTCCAAAATAGCTTCCCCCCTGTTTGTTTTACTGTTGAAAAATGCTGAATTCAAATGGACTAATTTCTGTCAAGAAGCATTTAATACACTTAAACACCAGTTATCTACAACTCCTATCCTTAGAGGACCTGATTGGACACTTCCCTTTCACGTATCCTCTGATGCTTCAGACACTGCTATAGGAGCTATCTTGGGACAGGAAGAAGATCACCTCCCTTATGCTATATATTTCATTAGCAAGAATATGACCCCTGTTGAACTCAATTATACAGTCACCGAGAAGGAATTCTTAGCAGTTATTTATGCAATTAATAAATTTAGACATTACATTACTGGCTATTCTACTTTTTTCCATACTGATCACTCAACTATCAAGTA
>ML780313.1:572352-588191 GCA_009831015.1 Picea engelmannii | reverse complement strand
CCCAAGCCAATGGACAGGTGGAAAGCACAAACAAAGTAATAGAATCCATTCTCACAAAAACAGTGAAGGAAAGTAGAAAGGATTGGTCCTACAAGCTCCTTGAAGCACTATGGGCCTACAGAACTACCTGGAGAAATACTACAAGATTTTCTCCCTATGAATTAGTCTATGGAAAAAGTGTTGTTTTTCCTGTGGAATTTGAGATAAAAACCTTAAGGACTGCTTTAGCTGTCAACCTTGATCTAACCGATGCACAGACAACCAGGTTGCATCAGCTTAATGAACTAGAGGAGAAAATACTAGATGCCATTCAGCAAACAACCATAATTCAACAGCAAAGATCACAATGGCATGACAAAAATATCAAGAACAAGCAGTTCCAAAAAGGTAATTGGGCCCTACTGTATGATTCCCGGTTCGAAGAATTTCAAGGGAAACTGCGTACAAGATGGCTTGGACCTTATGAAGTAGACACAGTTTTCCCCAATGGAACAGTAAGGCTCCTCACAATCGATGATTCCAGAACTCCGTTACTTTCAAATGGTCATCGGCTCCGTCTGTACCAAAAACCTATTTCTAAAGAAGATTTTAAGGTCACATGCATGGCAAATGCCCATTTTCTTTTTGTTGAGGGGGTTTCAACCCCTAATGGCAATTAATTCTTTTAAGATTAATTTTCTTTAGTATTAGATTAGATTAGATTTTATTTACTAATAATCCCTATCAAGAAATACCATGCTACAGTCGATGTTTGCATATTCTCGATCGAAGCACAGGCCACTAAGGAGAGGACGATCCTACTTCAAAGAGACAAACTTTCACAACATTGAAACACCACTGATGAGCATTGTTGACTTTCTTCTCATGCTAAAACACCACCATTCAACACTCTTGACTTGCCTCCACTACTGAATCACCACCGTTCCCCACTTTTGACTCTTCTCTGTTGCCGAAACACCACTGTCAGCAATCCGCCCCCTCTCCTTCATTACTGAAACACCAAACCCACACCGGCTCGGAAACCTTTTTCCCACTTTTTCCCATCTCCTCACAATCCTTCATCGACGAAACAACTCCATCCATCAATTATTTCACCTCTTCTCTTCTATTGCTGAAACACCATTATCAACAACTTTTCATTTTTCCCCGTTGCCAGCAACTTTTCAATATTTTTTTCGATGCTAAAACACCACTGTTCAACACTTTTTGTTTCTCCCGATGCTGAAACACCACTTTTCAGCACTTTTTATTCTTCCCACTCCCAAAACACTCCAGTCCGCCATTTCCTCGCTATTCTCATCAATGAAACAACTCTGTCCAGCAATTGTTTCGCCTTTCCCCTTCTGTTGCTGAAACACCGTTGCCAACAACTTTTCACTATTTTTCCCGATACTGAAACACCACTGTTCAACACTTTTTGTTTCTTTCGATGCTGAAACACCACCGTTCAGTACTTTTGAATTTCTTCAGATGCTGAAACACCATTGCGCAGCATTTCTTCATCTACAGCAATTGTTTCATTCTTCTCTGTTGCTGAAACACCAGTCTTTCACCATTTTCTATCAGCAAGATTTTACACCCTCAGATTATAGTTCATCCTCCTAAACAACAAACCCTCGACACAATTCATCTATTCGATCAAAAGTCTCCGCCACGACAGAACTACCACGGACAGGAATGATATGTTGTTCGCAGAACGAATCAAACAGTAAGGCAAGGTATGTAAATTTTATGCAATTCAGTTAGACTATAGTTAATGAGAAAGATTCTAAGTCATTATGACCATTCAAGTGTAATTATGACTAACTGCACTTGACAGGAGGGGAAGTACACATCAAATCCACGATATCATCATTACACCCGATTTCACCGCCGCCATCCCTAATTCACCACCCTTTCCCGCATTTAACCACTATTCCTGCATAATGTCGCTCAAACTCACTCTGCGCAGCGCTGATACACAAAATCTCGACCCTGTAACTCACCAAGCCAGTAGCCATGGGAGGATCTGTCATACGAAATGAGCCCACCACCACAACGCTGTTGGAACACTATCCAACAACGTATGAAATCTTCTAGCAGGTAGGGTGGCTCAATTACTTCCGCAGACTTCAAGGATACAATGAACAGCAAGTCCTATAGTTCGCCCAAAATCTTCAGGAGGACCATTCTGTCGTCGAAGGGGTGCGAATATCCATAACAGAGGAAGACATAGTAGAAGTTTCAGGCCTCCCAACCGACGACACTCGCAAGTTCAGCAGAAAGCACATCATTGGGAATGTTCAGCAGGACTTCTTCCTGCCCGGGGAATGAATTGAATTGAAAGGCAGGGGTGTACAACTCAGCTCCTTGCCACCCCCATGGCCGGAAGTCGCCAGATTTATCAAGAATTAACTAACTTGCGAAGTTCGATATCAGGTGTATCAACATGACTTTCTCATTTAAGGCATAACAGATGGGTCAATATTCCCTATTATTTGCTGGGTTGTTTGAATAATATGGCACATTACTGTAGAAAGGCCAAAGATCCAACCCTGTCACTTACCCACCACCGTCTTATGCAATTGCTCATCCACATAAGTTTTTCCCAATAGAACCGTCCATTAAACGACCTACCCATAAACCCTGAACCAGCTGCCGAAGTTCCTGAAAATCCTCAGGAGCAACAACCGCAAAACCCCCCAGATTCCCCCGAAATACCCCATAGCCCGCCCACACAACCAACCAGTCCCCCTACCATACCAGAACCGCCGCATACCGCACCAGAGTCTTCCACTCCTGCCCTTCACATTCTAAGCGATGAATCTGAACCGGATAATCCCTCCTACCCCATCATTGAATAACGACCTTCCCGAAAATGGAAGCAAACTCCCCTCTTTCCACCCTTATTACGGAAAAAGCGAACAAGAATCTCAACAAGGCCACCCTTTGTGGCCACTACCCTAGATTCCCCACCAATTCGACTGATGCCCTGTACACCTTTAACCTCCCCAACCCCGGGATCTTTGCCTGTTCCAACCACGGGCACTGAAACACAAGAACCAGATGCCCAGGATACTGTAACATCATCTGTCTCACATAAGGTAGCTGAAACACAAGAAACAACTACCCACTCAGTGGCTGAAACACAAGAACCAGCCATAGTTGAAACACATGAAACAACTACGGCTGAAACACAAGAACCAGCCGCTGACATTGAAATTGAGTTACAGGAACCAGACGCCCAGACATCATTTGTTTCAAATAAAGTAGCTGAAACACAACCAGCTATCCATCCAGTGGCTGAAACACAAGAACTAGCCACTGATATTGAAATTGAATTACAGGAATCACAGGCCGAGAATGCTGCAACACCACCCTCCTCAAGCAAAATGGCTAAAAAACCAACCACCCATTCAGTGGCTGAAACACAAGAACCACCCGCTGATACTGAAATTGATATACAGGACTTAGAGGTTGAGGGTGCTGCAACTTTACTTTTCCTTCACCAAGAAGCTGAAACACAAGCAGCAGCTACCATTCCTGCTGCTCCTTCCCAACAACCAAAAGCAACAATGGCATCTGTCTTTCAGGAAAACAAATTTTTAAAATCAGAACTGGAAGCATATAAGCAGGAACTGGCCAGGGCCAAGGAAGCATATGAAAAGGAACTCAATTCGTACAGCTTAAGCCGTATAGCAACCCTGTCAGAACAAACTACATAAAGCCTATGCAAAGAATATATGTGCTGCCAATGTGGAGATATTTACTATCAGGCAGGCTATAAGGTGATCCAAGTTCCAGTGCCAGGAGCAGCCCCTACTCCTTCACCTTTTGAAGTCAAGGAAGAACCTGCTACAACACAAGAACCAGCAGGCCCTACCAAGCTCCAAACTGAACCTGCTGCAACACAAGAACCAGCAGGCCCTAGCAAGCTTAAAATGGAACCTGCTACAACACAAGAACCAGCAGGCCCTCCCAGGCTCAAGACTGAACCATGCATTGCAGCAAAAGAAGCCCCTACTATTGTCAACAAGGCTATGCAAACAATGCCCATGGAGGAATTTACACCTCCCAATCAGATCAATCTCTCCACTTCCAGGGAACAATCTACTCAAACCTTACCTCATCCCACTACTTCCCACGCTGAAACACAGACTCAGCTATGGGATGAGCACGCAGAAATCCAAAAATGGAAGAAGGAGTATGCTGAAACACAGGCCAAAAACCTGCAAGTACACAGACAAACCTGGATAAATCATACTTTCTCAAATTGGGAAGCATCAGAACAGACACGCCAGGAAGCTCATGAACTCAAGAAGAAGAACAAAGACTTGAAAGGTAGATTGGTCCTGATATTTGATTTAGTACAGAAGCTATTGGCCACAAGGAAGGCATCTTGTAACTACTCCTTATTTCTTATGGAGAGACTCACATGGTTTCAGATCAAATCCATTATAGAAGGTAAACCGCATGGAGTAATACAACCAGCAGATTTTGTCAAGACTTTTGTAGCAGCCTCTACCAGGGATCAGCACCTCCTATGTGAGGCATACTTCCATAATGAGGCCATTCCCAAAAATAGGCTGCTAAACATAAATTCCCTTGTTGGGGATGTCCAACTTCGAGAATTCACTTCCTTTCTCTATAATCAGATTGTGTGGCAAATTGAATTTTTGGCTGCTAAGCATAATGAAGATAATCGCCTCCTCTGGATTAGACCAGAACCTCAGAGGGAAACCACTTTTATTACAGAATATTATGAGTTCTTAAAACAACCAGGGGTGACTGAACATGTTCAACAGCTACAGTCATAAGTGCTCGAAGATTGTCAGCATAAAATCACATCCATAGAGATTCCTGCCCTCCAGACCAATAACCTGTTTTGGCAGCAATCCATGGAGAAGAGACAAGAGCACCATCCTTTTGGTTCGGCCAACCTACAAGTAGCAATTTCCAGGATACCCAACTACATCCAGTGTGTTAGACATTGTGCTGAAAACTGGATAGGGTACCGATTTTACTTTCCCATCCTCTGGTTTCCAATAGAAAGGTATCAAGTCAGTTATAAGATGTCTAAGAAGGCAGAAACAACAGCATGGCAAAGATTACAACAAGTCCAGGGGTTCAAAATGCCAATGGACAATACCTCCAAAAGTTACTGCTTGAGTAACTTACATGCTTAGAGTCAGTTTTTAGACTCTGATTCAGAGTGAGTTGCCTGAGGACACGCAACACCTTGAGTTGGGGGGGATGTTAGGACCACACAATGAACCTTTTGCCTATAATTTTTTCCATTATTATACTCTTGATCACCTGTATTTAGACTCATACTATCACTTTATCTGATCATTCCAAAGGTATACAACGTCCCTTCTCATTACTATATGTTTAATCTGTTTTGCATAATATTTTACATTACTTTCGTACTTAACCAATGATTAGACTACAGATTAGCATTTGAGCCCTGTTGCTGAAACACAGAATTGTCACACAAGTCCAAGGTCGTTGTTTTTGAAACACAGAGAGGCTATACAGTCCGAGGTTGTTGTTGCTGAAACACAAAAATGTCATACAGTCCGGAGTCGCAGATGCTGAAACACAGAGCCGTTACACAGTCCGGAGTCGCAGATGCTGAAACACAGAGATGTTACATAGTCCAGAGCTGCAGATGTTGAAACATAGAGGAGACCACCAGAACCAACGATGCTGAAACATAAGGAAGCTGTTATAGTCAGTGGTCAATGCCGACACAGTCAAGAGCGCAATTCACGTGGCTGAAACAACCCGCGAATTGCGATGCTGAAACAACATCAGCAACCATGAGAAGAAGCTATTACTCTAGTCGTAACAGCAATACCTCATCCAGCTCCTATAATAGCATTTCTATTGCGTGAGACTAGGACACTCTGTTCTGGTTTAGAAAGAAGATCTGACTAAAGATAGGACTCAAATACACAATGTAATTTTTATCAATTGTATCGAAGGAATTCCCTCCTTGAAGGAGAGGAAATCACCATTCGATGGATCCAAGTTTTATGTATTGAAAAGCTTCAGAGAGAGAGAGACATATACTTCATTTTCAGACTATAACAGGATATTTTGATAGATGAATAAAAGAATGCTTTGAGTATCTTTCTCTAGTTTTTCCATTCTAGGGGAATCTTGTGAGAAGGGAGGGCCCACCTTCTTCACAAGATTCACTTGTTAGTTATAGAGTGTGTTAGTATAATCTTTGTTTATGTGTGATTAATTTTCATATGCTGAAACACTACCTTTAATGAATTCCGCTTTGCTGAAACACTACTGAACCATGTATTAGTTTATTGAATGAAATTTGTAATTCTTTTTATTAGCAGTCTTGTGTGACGATTTTATGAGGCTAGCCAGAGATTGGGTTAAGGGTTCCTGCTCAGAAAGGAAGGAATCAGAACATCCTGTCCTCTGTAGATTTCCATTACTTCTACAAGTGTGCTAGCCATAGATTGGGTTAAGGGTTCCTGCTCAGAAAGGAAGGAATTAGAACATCCTATCCTCTGTAGATTACCATTACTTCTGCAAGTGTGCTAGCCAGAGATTGGGTTAAGGGTTCCTGCTCAGAAAGGAAGGAATTAGAACATCCTGTCCTATGTAGATTTCCATTACTTCTACAAGTGTGCTAGCTAGAGATTGGGTTAAGGGTTCCTACTCAGAAAGGAAGGAATCATAACATCCTGTCCTCTGTAGATTTCCATTACTTCTGCAAGTGTGCTAGCCAGAGATTGGGTTAAGGGTTCCTGCTCAGAAAGGAAGGAATCAGAACATCCTGTCCTCTGTAGATTTCCATTACTTCTGCAAGTGTGCTAGCCAGAGATTGGGTTAAGGGTTCTTGCTCAGAAAGGAAGGAATTAGAACATCCTGTTCTCTGTAGATCTCAATTATTTTTCACAAGTGTGCTAATCAGAAATAAGGTTAAGAATTCCTGCTTAGAAGGGAAGGAATTAGGTGGCCTTGTTCTCTACTAGATAGAGTTAATTTCCATTTCATTACTGTGTTCATGAGGAGCATTAATCAGAATTAAAATACTGAAGTTTCTGTTGAGAGTAAGGGTCCTGTTCTCTGGTTCCAGAATAGTTGTTCTTTCCTATTGCAAGTATTATTTTAATGTAATCTAGGATTCTTGATTAATCTTTAATTTCTGCAATAGGTAAGTTTCTTTCCTATGATTTAATCTAGAACTTCGGTTCATTCAAAGCACGTGTGATTAGTGTAGTTTCTTTTAGTACAACTTTAAGTTGCTTTTGGAATTGAGCATATATAGTGCGTGGCTATCTTTGAAATAAAAAGACTTCCCTGGGTTGATAATTTATGAATCACTTGGTTGTTTGAATTAATTGAGCAATTATAGTGACCAACACATTGCTGCTAGACATGCACCCTTGGTGTTGCCTCAAGTTTTATATCCTTTCCTAGTTGGAGATTATATGAAATATCTTCCTAGATTTAAGGGATAGAGAGAGGTCACTGCTGAAGAACATTTGATATATTTTTATAGCTTTGCAGACAATTTTAATGTTGAACTCATAGATGTTTGTATGAGACTATTTATACATAGTTTGGACGGGGAGGTAAAGAAGTGGTTCAAAGGTCTGTCTGCCAATTCTATTACTAATATTGATGCATTAGATGACACTTTTATGAAACAATGGGGAGAAAAAAAGGAATACTTTTACTATATTATTGAATTTGGGGCTTTGAAAAGAAACAATGGTGAGCCTGTTTCAAATTTTACCAAAATATTTAATAAAATGTATAGTAGAATCCCTGATAAAATCAAAGCTACAATTTTTTTTATAAAAATTACCTTTGTTAATGCCTTTGATGCTACATTTTCACTTTTATTAAGAGAAATAATATCATCTACGTTGAGTTTGATGCAGGAGGCATCCATTGAAGTGGAATCAAATATTTTGGCAGCAGAAAGGTTAAAAACAAGATATGAACGAGATAAAAAGAAGCAGAAATAAGATGTTCCATCTTCCTCTCATTCAAAAACATATGATCCAAAGATTGATTAGATGGCTAAGATGTTAAAAACTTTGAAATCAGATATTTCCTGACTAGAATTAGAGACTAAGAATCCAAACAAACATGTTAAAGAAGGTGGGAATAGAAACCCCAATCAATTCAGAAGACCATGGAATGAACCTCGGGTTATGCAAAGGGAGAGAAGGAATCAAAATGATCAAAGGATATTACCACCTTTTTATAATAATGTAGTTAAAGAGACAGAGGAAAGTGATGATATTGATGAAAATTCTACAATCTTTTTAACTAATATTGAACTTCCTTCTAGCCATTTAACTCAAGAGGAGTATGAAGATTCTTTGATGTCAAATTAGTTTGACGATGGTGAAGAAGAGGAAATTTTTCAGAATGAGCCTCAAAACAAATATGATCTATGGCCTAGATCAAGTGTACCAAAAGCAAATACACCAGTTTAGAATAAAAAAGCTAATGTTTCAGTTAAACAGGGTCCAACCAAAGATACAGGGAACAAATCAAATCAAAATCAACATACCATCAAGGTTGCTTCCAGAGAGGTAAAGGAAACAAAAAAATGACTATTTCATTTTATTTGGAACATGAAATTAATAAGATAAAAATTCATGTACCTTTGGTGGAACTTATGAAGAATGAGTCTTTTAAAAAATCAATCTTGAAATTTTTACAACCTCTTGTTCATAACATTTCTTCAGACACAATAAAATTGGAAGATGAAAATAATGCCATCACCGTGGGACTACATATTGAAGAAAGATCTGATGCTTCACCTCCATTTTACATATCCTTGAATATTCATGAGAAAATTCTGCACAACTGCCTTATGGACTCTGGAGCCGCAAACAATGTTATGCCTAAGGTAGTCATTGATGAATTAGTTCTTGACATTACAAAATCCTACCAAAACCTATATTCTTTTGATTCTAAAAAAGTAAAATGTATAGGAGTTATCAAAGATCTGGTTGTTACATTGTTCCAGTTGCCTATGAAGAGTGTTGTTCTAGATGTGGTAGTGGTTGATAAACCACCTAAATTTGGCATGCTGGTATCCATATCTTGGGATAAGAAGGTAGGAGGATCCTTACAGATGGACCTAACATATGCTACTATACCTATAATTGGAGGAGAACACCGAAGGTTGTACAGGGAATTCATACTATTCTATCTTGTAAGTGATCATGAAAATCTAGAAAATCACCCCATTTATGTAGTTGAAGATGAAATTGGATCATCCATATTTCATATCTGTGATGATGATTTTGAACCTGTATAAATCAGATCCATGGATAATCAAGTAGAAGGTGTGGAACATGCGGTTTGGAAGATTTCATTTGATGGTTCTTGTTCAAAAGAAGGATTTGGTGTTGGGGTTGTATTCGTTTCTCTTGCAAAGGAAGTCATACCTCTGTCATATAAATTAGAATTTGACACCACCGATAATATTACAGAATATGAGGATTAATTGTTTTGATTAAGAGCTGCAAAAAGTATGGGAATTGATAAAATAATTTTTTTTGGAGATTCATAATTCATCAAATCAAGAATATGTATCAGACAAAGCACCAAAGGTTGAAGCAGTACCAAAATGAGGTATGGGACCTTGTTGAAAATGTTCTTTTATATAAATTTTGTCCAGAGAAGTCTAAACCAACAAGCAGATTATTTATCCTTGGCAGCTAGTAATGTCAAGACTCCTATATTTTTGAATCTGAGTTATGCAATTGAAGTAAGGCATAGACCTTCCATCCCAGATAACATCAGATATTGGCAGGTTTTCAATGATGACCATGAATTGAAAACGTTTCTAGAAAATGTTGATGAATTTTATGCAATCTCTATTGATTAAGAAAATGAGGATGATGATGCATAAATTCAAATTGATGTCCCTCTTCAAGATAAAATTGCAGTACAAAACATTGTAGAATTGAAGACAAATCACAATCAAAAGGGTCTAGTACCACTTTAAAGACTCTTTGACAACAATGATGTCTCCAAGAAATATTCAATTCAAAGGAATGAAACAAATGTTGTTGGCTGTAATATTGGTACTGATAGAAATCCAAAGATTATAAAACTCTCCAAAGCATTGTCAGAAGATAAAAGGAGCAGGTATGTAAATCTAATGAAGGAATTTGTTGAAATTTTTGCTTGGTCATATAAAGAACTTAATATTTTTTACACATAAATTATTCAGCATAACATCCCTCTGAAAGTAGGCTCTAAACATTTTAGATAGAAAATGAGATAGTTCAACCCTATGTTGCTACCCATTATTGAAAAAGAAGTGAAAAAATTGTTTGAGGAAAAGATCATAGTACCTCTCATATACTCAAAGTGGGTGGCCAATCTTGTACCTGTCAAAAAAACGAATGGTGAAATAAGGTTGTGTGTCGATTTTAGAAATATGAATAGGTGTTCACTGAAGGAAAATTATCCATTACCCAAGATGGATCATATTCTATAGAAAGTAGTGGGTTCTCAAAGAATTTCCATGCAGGATGGATACTTGGGATATAATCAGATATCATTTTTTTGAAGAAGATAAGAAGAAGACTGCTTTAACTACTCCTTGGGGCACTTTCATGTATGACAAGATGTGGTTTGGTTTAATGAACGCAGGGGCCACATTTTAGAGGGCCATGGACATTGCATTTGTGGGAGAAAAAGACAAATTCATGGTCATCTATCTAGATGACATTACTATTTTTTCGAAATATGATGATGAACACTTGCATCACCTCCAAAAGACATTTAAAAAGTGAAGAAGGTATGGTATATATTTAAACCCAAAGAAATATTACTTTTCCATGCATGAAGGAAAGCTCTTATGCCATTTTGTGTCTGAAGGAGGAATCAAGATAGATACTGCGAGGGTGGAGGCCATTCAGAAGATTGACATTCTGAGAAGCAAAAATTCTATACAGTCCTTCATAGGTAGAATAAATGTTTTAAGGAGGTTCATACCCAATTTTTCTGAAATCATCAAGCTCGTTACCAATATGTTGAAAAAAGATGCAGAAATTAAGTGGACATTAGAAGAAAAATATTCTTTTGAAAAGATAAAAAAAGCTCTAATTGAAGCTCCTGTCCTTATTAGTCCAGATTACTCTAAAGAATTTATGGTTTTTTCATTTGCATATGAAGATACCATTGTTGCAGTTTTGTTGCAGAGGAATGCTCAAGGGTATGAACAACCTATTTTTTTTCCAGAAAGACTCTTAGATATGCAGAACTAAAGTATGACATAATGGAAAAATAGGCTTATGCCTTAGTTAAGGCACCAAAATCCTTTAGGGTTTATGTTTTTCATTCTAATATAATTTCTTATGTCCCTAGAAGTGTTGTGAAAGAGATACATGTACAACCAGATAGTGAAGGAAAAAGGGGAATATGGATAACCAAACCCTTGGAATATGATTTGGTCATAAAATCTACAAAGCTGATCAAAGGACATGGTATTGCCAAGATGATTGCTAAATCAAATTGTAAATATCTTGGGATGCATTATATTTTTATTCAATCAGATGGTTCGGTTTCAAAAACTAAAGGAAGGAGATTACAGGTAATGTACAAATATATTTATGCATCCAAGTATAAATATATTGTTTAGTTTTTGCAAAATATTCAACCTCCTCCTGATTTTGATAAGTCTAACGTGAGATCCTTGAAACTCAAAGCTGTGAAATATTGCATAATTAATCAGGTCCTATTTTGTAGAGACCTTAATGGATTTTTATTAAGATGTGTTGATCAGGAAGAAGAAAATGTTGGACAACTAAGAGGCGGGAGGGGGGTGAATCAGTTGTTACCGTGCTTAAACAATTATGCTTCTTTTAACATCTTTACAAGGAAATCAATGATGATCACAATAATGCAGTGAAATAAACAAAGGCACATTCAACATCAGTCACATATATGAGAAAGACAGAGACAGATAGTTCTCGAGGAAACCCATACAGAGTAAAAACCTCCTTTTCTTTATATGATAAGTATTATCTACATTTTTTACATTATCATACATATGAGCACCAACTCATTGTGAGGCTACAACCTCTATTTTTGTAAGCTGCAACTTGCTGAGAGCAAAGACTCTCTGTTTTCTCTAGCACCCACTAGAAGGAAGCGCCAACCCCCTGGTTTCTCTAGTACCAACTAGAAGGAAGCACCAACTCCCTGGTTTCTCTAGCACCAACTAGAAGGAAGCACCAACTCCCTGTGTTCAAGCACCCAATTGAACCTTTGAGGACACCAGTCCTCCCTAGAACCTCCCAACCACCCTGATTAATAAATTATTTGTTACTGAAACTCTACAGCGATATAAAATAATTCAATGGCTTACCAGCCCTGTTGTTGTTCTGTTGCGCTGCTCTGCCCTGTCTGCATCAGTGTCTTCTACACGCCACTTGCACTTTCTGTTCTTCTTCCTTTTATACTCTCTGCACCATATCCCTTTGATGCAACCTTCCTCTACCATGCATCTCTACTCCTGCGCTCTGTCTCCTTGCTCACACTTGAATCCTCCACCATGACCACAACCACCATCTCTTCTTTGTTCATCATTCTTATAGTACCTATTCTCCTTGTGCATGCAATATTCGCAATGCCTCTACATGCACACTCCATGCCAAATTCCTCCGTAACTTGAGTGCTCTGTCTGATCATCATCGTGACTCTTCAGCTTCTCTGGTTATTTTCCACCATGCGTCCAGCATCACTGGGTGTTCTGCTAATATTTCTCAACCTCTCTGGCAGTTGAGACTCCTTGTCTTCTTTGGCACAGTCGAGCTTATGCCTTCCTAAGTTTGGGGCGCAAATGCACCTTTTGGATATGCAGCGAGAAAATATGGATGGCCAAAATCTGTGCTCCTAGATCTACGGTCAGGATTGGACTCCGGAGCCCCCCTACCATTCTAACTTTAAGNGGAATTGGTCGCGCATCTCTCAAGTAGCCAGTATTAGAGTGCCCAGATCAACGACGCTCAAGCGATTCCGAACCCCCCTTTCCTTTCTGCCTTTAATATGAGGGGGGGTTCAGAATGGTGGGGTATTGACTAAGGACCCCACTCCTGTCATGTCACCTTTTGTATCATTCTCCACCTGATCGTGTGACAAGGCTCGTTCCCTTTAGCCCCTCCTTGTCCTCCGACATCTGTCCATATCCTAATTTCTGAAACTCCGAAGTGGTGTAAATCTGCTGACGTCACACGTGGATTGACAGGTGTTGAATACTGCCACGTGTCACTCTGATTCATGAGTTACATGTGCCTGAAATTTTGAATCAGTCTGACACTTGTCATTACCTAGTTGTGCCACATGTTCCTAGATGACATGGTATGCTAACGTGAGTCGGATCGACGGTCCATATCACATCTTGATCTGACGGTTCAGATTCAGTCGAGATTTCACACATCGCGATTTTGACACTCTTGATGTTCAGTGTTTTTGTCACTTCAAAGTCCTGATCCACAAAACTCCGTAATGGAGTCGTATCAATGGTCCAGATCACATATTGATTTGATGCATGTGATTAAATCGCAATATCGCATATCGCGATTTCAATATTCCTGTGGTTATTGTTCTTTGACATCTTCAACTCTCGATCCACGAAACTCTGAAATGGACTGAGATCGACGGTCCAGATTAGACCTTGATTCAATGGCTGTGATTAAATCATGATTTCACAATTCTTGTTGCATTGTTTCTTTTCCCTCTCCATGTCACAATTCGTGAAACTCCGATATGGAATTGGATCAATGGTCCAGATCTGATCTTGGTTCAACGACTGCAATTAAGTCACGATTTTGCATATCGCAAAATCGAGATTTCTTTGGATGATATTACTTGACATCTCCAACTCCCGATCCCTGAAACTCCGACATGGACTGGAATCAACAATCTAGATTCAACCTTAATTTGACAGCTGAGATTAAATCATGATTTTAGATAGCGTGATTTCAAGAGGTTAGGGAACATCGTTCCTTTAACTCTCCAGTCAGCGACCTGATGATCTATCCCCACGTGTCCTGCCTATAGATGGATGGTCCTCCTTCTTTCAGGATTTTGTGATCCCTCTACTCCTTTCACTTTAAAGAACGTGTAGGTTCTCCTCAATCCAATGGTGGTTGGACCCTGTGCTCGGATCTAACGCCCGAGATCCATCCTCCATATCTACACGCTCCTCTTGTCTACATTGAGATCTGACGGTCATCGAGAATTCGGGATGGGATCCAACGATCACTAACGCTTCTCCTCCAAGCTTATGCATCCTCCTTACTTGGAAGAATTTCTAAGTGTCAAAGGCCTCGACCTTTGATCCGCCTATGATCCTAAGTACGTTACTTCCCTTGAGCTTTAGCCATGATTTAACCTCATCCCTGGTGCAGACCTACGCACTGCATTCGACTCTGCGCTAATTCTTCTTAAGCTTACGTTGTTCCTGTTTTTCCATCGATGCACACTCTGATCCTACCATCAATGACAAGCGCATACTGCCTATAAAGCATGCCAACCATCCTCTGCAGTGTCTTCCCAAACTGCTTCTGATGCCCGTCTGTAACATTCTTCCTGCAGTGTCTTCCCAAACTGCTTCTGATGTCCGTCTGTTACATTCTCCCTATACTCATGCCATCTTCACTGTTGTACTTGCCATCAATGACAAGAATACACTACCTGTTAAACATTTTCCAACAATCTCCCCCTTTGGCATTGATGGAAACTGAGGCATCCGAATTCTTTTCTCCCCCTTTGACATCAATGTCAAAGAGGAGACATGCTCCCCCTGAGCTGTTGCAGTAATTTTAGGAGGCATTATATATTCAACCAATACACAACTCCCCCTAAAAAGATGGACTCTTTAGGTGTGAAACAAAATGACACCCAGCTTTTGTCTGAGATATTCAAACTGTGTCTTGGCTAGAGGTTTAGTAAAGATGTTTGCAATTTGTTCTGTAGTGGGAATGTAATGGACCTGAACAATCTGATTGGTGACCTGCTCTCTCAGAAAATGATATTTTATGGGAATATGTTTTGTCTTGGAGTGGAGGATAGGATTTTTAGACACACTGATGGAACTAGTGCTATCACAATGAATTGGGATCGGTGCAGTGTATTTTACCTCTAAGTCTGCAAGTGTCTGAATCATCCATAATACCTGTGTGCAATAGGTAGCAACAACAATGTACTTTGCCTGTATGGTTAATAAAGAAATGAAGCCTTGATTTTTACTAAGCCAGGCTACTGAGGAGTCACCCAAGAAGAATGCTCCTCCACTAGTGCTTTTTCTCTCATCAACACAGTTTTCCCAATCTGCATCTGAATAAGTAGTCAACTGAAGACTTTGATTTCTGGGATACCACATACCATAAGTCATTGTTTCTTTTAAGTACCTGAATATCCTTTTGACAGCTTGCAAATGACTCTATTTAGGTGCAACCTGATATCTTCCTACCATTCCTACAACATGCATTATGTCTGGGCGAGATGTTGTGATGTACAACAGGCTTTCTATCATTGATCGATATGAGCTTTGATCAACATCAGGTGAATCATCATCCTTGTTTAATTTACATCCAGTTACCATAGGTTTAGAATCTTCCATTTGAAACCTTTTCAACATTTCTCTTAGATATTTTTCTTGAGAAATGAACATCCCTTCGGGCCTCTGAGTAATTTGCGGACCAAGGAAAAAGGACAGTTCTCCTATCATAGACATTTCAAATTCAGACTCCATGGCAGAAGCAAACCATTGTACCAGTGAATCCTTATTACATCCAAAGATGATGTCATCTACATAGACCAGTATGATGAGAAAATCATTA
>ML780313.1:526873-540184 GCA_009831015.1 Picea engelmannii | reverse complement strand
TTCAGACCTATTTGAATTAGCATCAATCTCAGATAGTTCCAGTTTACTTTATTATAGGCTTTCTTAAGATCGAATTGTTGATGTTATTGTAGCTGCGGGAGGTATTAACCTCCATGTGTAACCTTTGACTAGAATGGAATATTCTGGAACCAAGGGAAACCATAAACAGATGTGTCAAAACCCTAGAATACAAGTCATCCTAGAAGAATAAATAATATTAGAATATTATCTTCTAGAAAGACAATTCAGCTCCATGGGAAAAAGATAAACATAAAATATAATTACTATAAAGTCAGGTCAACCCAACCAGAAAAGTCACTGGATAGATTAATATAAATAGAGGAAAATTTAGGTCATTTGTACACCCAGTCAGAGGGCAAGTGTTGTGTAGAGATGCAGTTGCAACTGCAACTGTAGCTGTAAGGAGGAATAAGAGCGTATGGTAATCTCTTGGTATTGGTCTCTCTCTAGCGCTATCAAGTGATATTATTGGTGATTCTCTTGGTGATATTCTTGGTTATACTCTTGGTTATATCTTGGCTTAGTATGGCGCAAGTTTGAGAGAGTAGTGCAGCTAGAGCCGATGTAGTTGTGTATGGTACTTGTTATGTGGATATGAAGACTCTCTCTCTCTTGTGTGCTACCCTTGGAGAATAAGCGCTCTACTTGTCTTGAGTTTTTTCTATAGTTAGTAGCTAGGGTTTATCTTTTGGTTCTAGCACAACTTTCTGGAATAAGTATGTCAAAGGTTAAAGGTGCTCGAGGGTGGTTGCATGCCTATGGTTGGGTGACAAAAATGGTATTGTCTATGGTAAAATGAGCACACCTATTATTTTAATAGGTTATGGGCCCACACCACCTTCAAGACAATCTAACCATTGGAAGTTTGCATGGAAGTTCTTTGTTAAGCTTGTTATGGTAACACCTGTAGCTGCAACTAGGGTTTCTGATTGTGCAGCTGTAGCAAACCCTAACCTAACCTTATGGGCACTTTCAAGTGAGAAGTTTGGCATAATTCCTGGAAATTCTAGTGTGCCTTAGCTAGCGCACCTGTTCGTATTCTTAGTAATCAAAAACATCAAGTTTGAGTTTTTGGTCAATGTCAAAGTCAAAGTTGATTTTGTTGTCAAAGTTGAGATTTCACATATTCTAGCTTGTTCTAATCATTAAATCTTTTTTATTCAATCTCTAACGTCTTCTTGTCAAGATGGGGCCTAGCTTCAGATAAAGAAGACAAGATGAGTGATGTTGCAAATTTCAAAGGTATGCACTTGTATATGTTTTTCATGTTATATCATCCAGCAAAAGCATGAGTTTGTTTTGCAGGGAATGTACAAGAGACCTTATCCAAGTAGTGATCTTGGATTTAGTACATTCATAGGAACAAGTAGTTGAAGCTCCAGGTTCCAGGTTTGATTGATCAAATTATTAAGTTTCAATTTGCACATATCAAGGTTGATAGTTGCTATAGTATAAGTAAACACTATAGTTGTGAAAACAATATTTGAAAGGTTCTATTACTCCTAGGTATACTTGGTTTCATGTAAGCAATATTGATATAGATGCTTGTTACACTTGTTTGAAAAATGAACTAACATCTCCTCTAGGAGATATTTCTTGTTCCCGGGAAGGTCACCTTATTAATTCTATGATCCTTGTTACCATAGATATGTTCTTATGAAAATGTTATTGGAAATACATTTTCTCTTGTTGTTATTGTTCCGGGAAGGTCACGGGAAATATATTTGAGAAGGAGATACAATAACAGTTGCAAAAATGGAGTAGATGACTCCATCAAGTGGTGAGGAGCTCATTGCCTTTTGTAAAGAAACCAGGATTAGGAGGAAGCTAATTGTTTCACATAATCCTCAATACAATGGTGTGACAGAAAGGAAGAATCAATCCATTGAATAATATGTTAAGGTAATGATGAATGACCATAATCTATCCATGTTTCTATGGAGAGAAGCATCTATGACAACCGTATATATTCAGAATAGAAGTCTTGTCAATGCAGAACCTTCCACCTTTGAAGAAGCAGTCAAGAAGAAAGAATGGAAGGAAGCTATGATGAAAGAATATGAATTCATCATGATGTATGGGAAATTGTGCCTAGACCTAAAGGAAAGTCTCTAAAGTACCAATAAATACAAGGAAATATTCATGGCTAGAGGGTTCTCCTAGTAGGAGGGAGAAGACTATGATGAGACGTTTTTTCCAGCCATCATATCTCTTGTCACATCCATGGGTTGGAGTTTACATCCGATGGATGTAAATACCTCTTTTCTCAGTGGAGTAATTGAGTATACATAGAGAAACCTGAAGGTTTTTGGGTATACTTGAGAGAAACCCATGTATGAAGAAGGATTTGTATCGACTCAAGCAATCTCTAAGAGCTTGGTGCAAAGATTCTCATTATTCAGTGTAAGAGAGATTTATCCTCTGAATTTGATTTGAAGGATCTTGGTCTCATGCATTATTATTTGGGACTAGAAGTATAGCAGAAGCATGGTGAAATATTCTTGTGTCAATGGAAGTATGTTGTAAATATTTTTCAGAAGTTTGGGATGATGGATTGCAAATGATTCCATGGAAAGTCCCATGGTGACAAATATGAGGAAGTTGAGAGACTCTAATTTTGATCTAGTATACTCGTCCCTGTATCAGAAATTGATTGGCTCATTAATGTATTTGGTGAATACCCGGTCGGACACTTGCTTTGCTGTGAACATGTTGAGCCAGTTCTAGGTGGAACCTAGAAAAGAGAATTGGATAGCTGCAAAGCATATCTTGAGATATCTCTATGGGACGATAACTTATGGTTTGAGATATGCCTCAAACAGTGATGTACAACTGCATGGATTTACTCAGTCAGATTGGGTAGGGAGTGCAGATGAAAAAAAGAGTACTTATGGTATGTGTTTCAGTTTAGGATCTGCTTTGATATCATGGGCTAGCAGAAAAAAGGATTTTGGGGCACTCATCATTACAGAAGCAGAGTATATTGCATCTTTTGATGCTTGTATGGAAGCAATGTGGCTCTATAAGCTAGTTTCCGAACTGTTTGATCAGGTGTTTCATTCGACCGTGATATATTTTGATAACCAAATCTATGTGAATATCTCAGAGAACCCAATGTTCCATGACGGGTCAAAGCACATTGACATCAAGTACTATTTTCTTCATGATAAAGTCCAGAGGGGAGAAGTGGTTCTCCAGTATATCTCCACCAATGAGAAGACTAAAAATATTTTAGCGAAGCCTTTGTCTAAGATAAAGTTTGAATACTTGAGGGACAAGCTGGGGCTCATGGATATTTCTCCCTTGGTTGAAAGGGAGGAGATGAATTCCTTGGTTGGGAGGGAGCACTGATATGTGGCATCATGGAATGTAAGTGAGTTGTGGATCTGTATCATGATAGTACAACTTAGAGATGGTCATACAACTCAGAAATGATTCTTGCATCATGCTAGATATGATCATGCTAGTACAACTCAGATACGATATAGACGGTTGGAGTTGTGGATACAGTGGCCTGAGGAGCATCATGCTAGTATAACTTAGAGGTGGAAATACAACTTAGATATGATGTATTGACATCATGCTAGTTATGTTCATGATAGTACAACTTAGAGACGATGTTGGTGAGCCACATCATGCTAGATATGAACATGCAAGTATAGATTAGATATGGTATACAACTTAGATATGATGTATTAACATCATGCTAGATATGTCATGCTAGTACGGCTTAGAGAAGACCATACAACTTAGAGATAATGAAGGGGGCTCGTTTCATGCTAGATATGATCATGCGAGTACAACTTAGATGTGGAATACAACTTAGATATGATGCATTGGCATCATGTAGATATGCCATGCTAGTACAGTTTAGAGATGATCATACAAATTAGAGATGGCATAGTGAGGCACTAATCTACATCATGCGAGTACAACTTAGAGGTGGCATACAACATAGATATGAACCATTGCCATCATGCTAGATAGGTCATGCTAGTACGAATTAGAGATGATGTAGATGATACTCTAGATCACGCCATTACATCTTAGATATGATGCATTCACATCATGCTAGTATGGCTTAGAGGTGATGCAGTTGATGACATTGTTGATGCAGGATGATATCAAATAATATGATTCAATTTTTGTGGAGAATGTATGTCTCTAGAAAATAGTTGTATGCTACTATGGTGTATGTGTTCCACTGGTAGTGACTATGTGTCACTGGTTAGTAGTCATGTTCTACTAGGAGTGGTTGTGTACCATTGGGCAGTAGTTGTGTACTACTATAGATAAACACATTTGTGTTCTATTGGATGGAATTGTAGCAGATGTATGTTACTATATGACTTCCATGGAGACTAACACTAGTGTTGGAGATGATTTCCAGCTAGATGGATAGTCAGTGTGCTACTACCTAGTGGACAAACATTCTCCAGGTGTAGAATGGTCCAAGAAGAATAGATTGTTGGTGGATAGACATTCTCGTTGTGGAGAATGGTCCATGTTGACATATTGTTGATGTATCATGGAATGATATTTTCCTAAGGCACATATTGTGGCCTGATTAGGAAAATGGTTCAGGATTGATATTCTCCGGAGGCACAATTATTGGCCCAATCAGGTTGAATAGTTTTCCCCTTAAGGACATGACGTCCTGATTAGGGTGGTCAATATGGGATCGATATTTTCTAAGGCGTATGGGTGGAGATTGATCTCTATGGTACATATGACCCAATCAGAAAATAGTCTGAGACTGACATTCCTATAGAAATGGTATCTGTAGCCCATGGCGCAGATTTCAACATTTGGGAGGACTGACATTCTTCTAGGACGTAGGTCCGGATTAGAAGAATGGTCCTTGTATCCCATTGAGGGGCTTTCAACATCTATTGGGACAACTGTTCTTCTAGGACTTATGTCTGGATTAGAAGAATGGTCCATATATCACACTGTCGAGTGAGTGACTAATGCGAGACACTTTGTTGAGTGCATTGAGTTCAAAACATGACTTATTTAACATCATGCCTGATTACTCAAATGGAGTATGGCCTCGAGAGATGATGAAAATGATTATGCATGTTGATGCTAGGATGATATCAGATGATACTAATAGTGATGATCATGCTTGTGAATTGATCTACGTGATCTTGAGATATCTTGTGTGGTTATAATGATGCTACTGAAAGAATGGTATGTGTGTGCTCAAGACCATTACCGTTAATACCTCCCTAGCTAGGAGGGAGTGTTGATGTTACAGTAGTTGCAGGAGGTATTAACCTCCACGTGTAACCTTTGACTAGAATGGAATATTCTGGAACCAAGGGAAACCCTAAACAGATGTGTGAAAACCCTAGAAAACAAGTCAACCTAGTAGAATAAATAATATTAGAATATTATCTTCTAGAAAGACAAGTCATCTCCATAGGAAAACGATAAACAAAAAATATAATTACCAGAAAGTCAGGTCGGCCCAACCAGAAAAGTCACTGGACATAATATAAATAGAGGATGTTTTAGCTCATTTGTACATCCAATCAGAGCGCAAGTCTTGTGGAGAGATGCAATTGCAGCTGCAACTACAACTGCAATGAGGAATAATGGTGTATGGTCATCTCTTGGTCTTGGTCTCTCTCTGGCGCTATCAAGTGATATTCTTGGTGATACTCTTGGTGATATTATGGCTAAGAATGGGTAAAGTTTGAGAGAGTAGTGTAGTTGTAGCTGCTGCAGTTATGTATGGTACTTGTTCTATGGATATGGATACTCTCTCTCTTGTGCGCTAGCCTTGGAGAAGGAGCGCTCTACTTTTCTTGAGTTTTTCTTCTAGTTAGCATCTAGGATTTATATGTTGGTTCTAGTATGATTGTTTTGTTGGTTTTGTCACATGGGTGAGAAAAAACAAAACACTTGCATGCTTAGTTAAGTCAGTTAAACAAGACAGAAGTTTGTGATTTGATTAGATAACCAAACACACTTGAAACAAGGAAATAAAAACTAAGAAATAAATGTTAGAGAAGCTTGCAATAAATAGAACCATGAAAATAAAAAAAATGACCAATATATAGCTACCAATGGATAAATATATTGATAGGCTAAACATCGTAGAGAAAGGAAGGGACTTATGAATCCCCTCTTCCTCCTTGGGAGGTCTCTTGAGTTACCTAATTGAGAGCTCTTCTCTTCATGCAATGGAAAGTGACAATGGTGAAGAAATACAATGCCAATCCTCTGAAGAGGTGAGTGGAATGGCCTTTGCTATAGTGCTTGAATGATTCAAAGAGAAAAGAGGATTCTCAAAGAAGAATTCTTGTAGCATAACAATACCTTGAAGTTATTATTTTTCTAGCACACCCATGGCACATATTTATAGTGTCCATTCATGGCAAGATATAATTGGTTCATAGTGTGAACAAGGGGCCTTTTAAGGAACTTCCTAGCACTTGACCAGCCTCCAAGATAGATTTCTCTCAGATATGAGTGTCAAATCATGTTGGGGGTTGGTCTAGAAGTGTTTTAGAGGCCAACAAGATTCATAAATGCATCGTTCATGGAAGTGCACGACTTTTCTCATAGAGAGTCACGAATTTTGTGCATAGTGCGCGCTGAGGGTTGTGTTAGCATGCACATTTTGCACACTCTGTGTGTGCTTCCTTTGGTGAATTTGTGCACTTTGATTTTTGAACCAAGTATATATTTGTTTTCCTTTTGATGGATTTTGGTGTTGTAGGTGGACTAATTTCTATTGGAATTGATGTCTTTCTTCAACCATTGTGTGCAATGTTGTAGATGATTTTTCAGTGATAATAGATGCCCCCTGATGTGTGAGGTTTGGAGCATACGTATAGCCAAAATACACCATTGTTTATTTTGATGAGGGTGCCATTGTAAGGAAGAGTGAAGAGAGGAACTGCAAGAGCGATCTGTCAGAGGGAGAGGGAAAATTGTGGGACCCAAACATTTCTCTAGGAAAAAATAAAATATGTGTACAAACGAGGCGGTCATGCCCCATGCTCGTGTCATGAAACCAAAATGTGGGATGATAACTGATGATGGTTGTTGATGTAGATAACTACAACACCCTCGAGGGTGGCTGATAACGGAAGATGACAGTTCTGAATTGTGAACAGGCTCTGAAGTGAGTCAAGAAAAACTGTAAGAATTGTTGATGACTCGTAGGCATTGATGGTCTATCAACTTCAAAGGTCTTTGGCTGGTATGAAACAATTGCAATGATCTCATAGTAAGACCCACCTTAACATGATATTTTGTTGAAGTCAAATGTTATGGGTTCAACGGAATCATAAAGAAATGATGATTCTCTTTGTGTCGTCTAAGACTCCTCATTTAAAAGGTAATGAGATTCAAGATACTATCGCCCTTCTGGAAACTATGCTAATGTCAATATGAAGGGAGACGCGATGCCAAGAAGGTAATGGATTCTTGAAATCCACTGATTAATAGATGATATCCGGTACTGACGAGTAACATGAATGAAGTCAAGATGTTGTGGGACTCGAGATGGCCATTGGTTGGGGTGTTGAGGGATGATTGGAAACAACCATAAAACTGGATATAGCGTGAGGGGGACGACTAGATATGGGGTTAAAATGTGCCAGAGGCTAACAAAGTGGGAAAACTCAGAGATCATGGGTACATATATTTTGGATACTTGGGGTTTGTTAATGATGTTGATATGAAAAAAGGGTGGATTCCCCAACCAAGGGTGACATGGGTTACTTTTCCAGGTAAAAGAAGGCCATCGAGGGTGACGACGAAAAAACTATATATATGATGGAAACAAAGGCTTTATACAATTACCAAAGAAATAAAGAATAATTTGGGTTGAGTATAAATATACAGAAACAGGTTCCCTAGTGAAAGATGGCTTGCCCTGATTAGGGCACAAGTTTGTGAAGGAGAATTGGTGGAGGGTTTGGGCCTCATGGGTGGGTTTTTGTATTAGGTAAGTGGATGGAGGACAATCTGCAGACGAAAAACTAATGGTGGATGAGATGGAGGGCTAATGAAACTGCAAATAAGATATGACCTGGGAGTCCATTGGGAAGGTTAGAAGTATGATGAGAAGAAGTATGGAGTTCATTCTCGGATATGAAAAATACTAATGGGACTCCCAAACCTAGGGGGGTAAAATCATCATGAGTTTCAAGTTTCCAAGGGGAACTATGAATGGGACAACTCATGTGGGGAAGAGTGATATTAGATGATAGTACCAAAATATGGCAGAGGTAAAGATACTACAGATTCGAATGTAGGGACCCTAAAGGTAAATGTGAGAGGGTGTGACTGGGATATGTGATTAGTAACAGAGGGAGTAACTACATGCCAGTGTCACACATATACCTAAAGGGGCTATCATCTTGCGAAACAAATACATGTACATATGAAAACCAAATACCCAGCATGAACAATATCTAATGATAATAGAACATATAACAACTATTTGATAAAAGTGAAAGTGAGCATGCGTACTTGAACATGGCATGAGAAAAATGCTCCTCCGGGGAAAAGTGCAGATGATAACCTGAGGAAACTGAATGTGTAGATGGCTGGATTAGGATCTCATGGCTAAGAATGGATCAAAAAACAAAGGCTTTGGGATCCTATAACAGAGTGTGGAAGTTGGGAAAAAGGGGCTATATATGGATGGTGGGCCCACAATACCACCTCATTTGTACATGTCACTATTTCTAAGCTGATAATAGAGTTTTAAGGAGATTTGGAGATTACTGGAGTGTGAGGCTACCGATCCAGGAGAGACGAGAGATAGGTTAGTGATCCTATAATCCTGAATATTGTGAATTTGATAGATTGTAGGTAGGGGTTGTACGAAGGGCCGTAGAGGGGTTTTCAAGGGTAGGGGTCCACAAGTGCACAAGAAAATGGGGAATAACCATGCACATGTGCACGGGTATACCTCAGTATATCACACATTATGTGTGATATTTCCCTTCACAGTCGCACACTGAGCAGTGCATGGTTGTGGTGAGGAAACATGCGCATAGTGTGCGGTTGTGCTTGAGACAACCACACATGTGGGCGTGTGGGAAGGATAGACAAGAGTGCATGGGATGCCTATTTGTACGACCGATAGTTTATCACCCATGTGTGAATCTGAGTGTGGCAACTGGGCATTAGTGTTCAGCTGTGGGAAGAACATTTGCGCATTGATGCACAACTGGTTGGGGAAACGTCGTGCACTGTGTGCAGACTCAAGGGTGTATTTTTTGGATATTTATGATTATTTGATCGATGATGAGGCTGATCATATGTTTCTTTGTGGATGCAGGTGATAAATAGAACATAGAGAATGATGTCAGTTCATTGGCGAGAGCACGATTGGGACCGATTGCAAGAGTTTGTGAGGGCGCAACCGGGGGTATGTAGATGCTTGGCAGCCTACGGGTTTCTCAAGTTTTTCGACTACCCCCTGATACGGTCGCAGGAGTACCTTCTCTAATTTATGATTAGGATGTGGATCACTGATCTGAAGTATTCATGGTGAGGGGGGAGAAACGTACATTCTCTGTAGTAGAGGACGTGTATTTTTTGACGGGACTCCCATTCTATGGGATGGCCCTAGCCGTTGATCCCCATCTGGCAGGGGAGGATCAGGTGGAGACCATGGCGGCTCAACACTATACTGAGACGAACCCTATGTTAGGTTTGATCATCCATATTGAGGCCATCGATGACTTTTTTGACCAAGTGCATCATGACAATGGTGGTGAGGATCTATAGATCCTTGGGTACTCAGCTAATCATTGGTGGTCAGTTGAGGGTGGTGGAGCAGGTCCTAAATGGGGACCTGTGTGCATGGGGTGTGTTGATGCACAACAAGATGATGTCGTAGTTGAACAGGTGTTGGCATGCTGACTCCAGTGACTTTGCATTCGGGTCCATTTTGGTGGCCTGGTTTCTAGAGAGGGTGTCTTTATTGCGCCCAAGGAATTTGTTAGAGCCAGCATCACGGTGAGAGTCGTGATTAATGTGATGGGCGCATGTGTTGGCCCATCATGGATGAGGGGAGGGTGGCCACTATTTCATAGCCAAGGTCATGCGAGTGTGGTGTTATATTCCACAGGTTATTCTCTGTTATTTGTACATTGGTATGGATTACAAACAAGACTCAAATATGGTGCTACCTCCTGGGGAAGTTTGGGACTAGAGAGGTATGTGTTGTCTCTATTTTTCTAATTTTGGTAGATAGTATTTATCAAACATGTCTATGGATGTTGACATTATATTTGTTGTTGTTTTTGCAGATGTTGGAACCTGAGAATGAGAGGCAGAGGCTCGATGGGAGACGGCTCGACAAGAGCCTACAGAGCCAAGGGCTAGAAAGAGGCATCGACGAGATGATGTTGGTGTTGGACCATACAGAGAGCCACAAGGGGATGTTGCGGCCACCTTAGAGGATTTTTTCCGACGACTTGAGTGGGTATTGCAGGGTGTTCCTGAGGGCATATGGGTTCATATCCAGGATGAGGAGGTCCTGGACCAGTGTGTGGGGGTACCAACAGAGTGGAAAACATTGATCCGTAGAGAAGCACTGGTGGGGGCAGCGATGACTGGTCGACTGCCTCCTGAAGATGGAGGGCCCCTAGTTGGTGGGGCACCTCCGACTGATAGAGGACCTAGGGGGGATTTGGGGGCACCTTAAGTGTCGATTTTTTATTTATATGGATTTATGGGCCCAATTTTGTATAGGGTATTAGATACCCATATTTTATACTCATAGGGGTGACGGGACTCATGATCCTACAGGAAATTGTATATCTATGTTTTCTATAAAACATTGGGGACCTTGATGATATATATATGATGGATATATTTTGATCATCCTTGTCTTTATGTTTTGTGTATATGATGTTTGATGTCTTATGCTATCTGTTTGAAAAATGTATGATGATGTGTATACGATGTTGTTAATGTGATAAATTCCAATCTCATACTAGGTTAGCCATGTGATCTGCTACTTGATTGATGTTTCTTGGAATATGTGTAAATGTGATGGAATGAAAGTTGCGAGATAAGAGTCTAACTTGCAAGTATTTGCGAAAGAGGTAAGGATTGTGAACATGATAAATGTTTTTGAGTTGCAAGACGACAAGCTAGGAATCTAATAGAATGCTAAGGTGACGAATGTGGCGGTGACTAGCCTCAGTGAGGAGACTAATGACGATGTCATATTCCTCTTGGTTATTGATGGTCAAGCCCAAATATATGCCACTGGAATGGAGTAGGATATGTGAGGGGGTATAGATGGCCCAAGAGGCTAAAGCGAGATTCTGGGTCTAGCGGTTGGCACCGTCAGCATAACTGATGTGGTAGGATGATGGATGATGCATCTGTCAATAACATGGGTGATAGATCAGACATCAGGATTGGTGGCAGTAAATAAAAAAAACTCCACAAACATGTAAAAAGAGAAACCTAAGGTAGGGGGGCTACTCTTAGGCATAAAACTTCTTTAAGTACAACCTATTGACAGGTTCTTTGAGAGGGTATCCTTCTAGAGAGGCCAATATGTAGGTGTCTTTAGTGAGGAAATGTTAGATGATGAAGGGGCCGGGCCATAATTATTCGAATTTCCCATGGCCCAGAGTGTCGTGGGTGATATCACAGGCTAACATGAGATCACCTTCATTGAATAAGTTGTTGGACACACCTACCACACTTAGAGGGGGGGTGAATGAGTGTGGGGCTCTTTTTCCCAAAACTTCCCTCTTGCACAAAAACTCATCAATTAGCATTCAACATTTATTCATTACCCATTGTTGTCATTTATAACCAGTTATATGTGAGCACATATCAGAAACATATATCCGCAATATATCATCATCAAGTCATCACCACAATGAACACAAAGAAAACAATATGTATGTACAATTTTCTTTTTATTACGGACTACAATCCTTGGGGTTTATCAGCAACAACTGAATAGAGTACAAATCTACAAGAGAACCAACTCTATATGCAAGATTCATCTTACATTCTTAGCACCAACTGAGATGAGGCAACAATCCTCAACAGATATTAATTTGTACCATAAACAAGTGCATCAACCATGCACAATCCTGTAATCAACTTGTACGATAAATAAGTGCATCCAACCATGTACCAAGTATGTACCAATCATGTGTCAACTACTCATCAACTATGACTCATCAATATGCACCAAAATCATCAACTATACACCTCATGTATGTGCCAACTCATCAACTGCTTGTCTCAACCATGACTAGTTTTGGATTAGTCAACAACCCTAACTTGAAATAATCATAACCTTGTACCTATACTAAATGAATATATGAAATTGATATAAAATTTTCTTCATTTTTTTTTATGCAATTCCTCCAAGTGGCACTACTTGGAACCTCTCAGAAAAGGAGTTATAGCAAAAATGGCATACCTTGTTGAATTCTAGCTTATTCTAGAGAGTGACCTTTTACAGCGTGCCCCGAACAAAATATTTGATGAATATATATGAAACTGTTACAGAGAATACTAAATACTGTAATCTAACCAACACAATTGGTCTCACTGAACTTGGATCTGTTATGAAGAAGTTATGATTTTTTTACCCAAAACACCTGATTTTGACTAGTTTCAGGACTAGCCATAAACCTTATTTTCCACGGAGTGTAACTCCAAAAATGCAACGACCCATGAGCTGAATTGTTAACCACATATACTTGGCTATTTTTTCTCACTTGCATAGCAATTTCAGGACCTGAATCATTATAGAAAAAAAGTTACAGTGAAAATGATGAGATGACCTGTAAATAACATACCTTAGAAAGCACCATCAAAAGAATTTATCCTTCCTTGCATTTCGGCCTTCTTTTCTTCACTTTCCTCAGCATTATGGCTTAGATATCCTTGGTTACCTCAGTCACCTATATATATTCAATATCCTCAAGTTTTCCACACCAAAAATGCTCAAGAAGCTGTCACAAGAAGCTCTCCATCAATACTCCAAAATATATTCCCACAAGAAGCTCTCCATTGATCCACAAAAAGGATGATCTACAAGAGAGCATTGCTATCTTATTTATACTTTCATCCTTTAGGTCACTTAACCCATTTTTAGTTCACTTAACCCATTTCTAGGTTACTTAAGCTATTTTCCTTATTTTAGGGTTAACCACTTTCCATAAATAGAAAGTTCTCCAATACTTTAACATTTAAATATTCCTTCTTGATTTTGTCACCTTACTTTATCATTTATTGATTTTGTCACTTCTCTTGATTATTTAAATAATC
>ML780313.1:487336-507888 GCA_009831015.1 Picea engelmannii | reverse complement strand
TATAATAATATATATTTCTCATCACATCACCTCCCTTGGTTGTCTATTCACTACCCTGGATATTGATAGCCATGCATATCTATTTGTATCTACTACCTTGGCTATTCATAACCAGGAATATCTGTTCGTATCTACTACGTTGTCTATTCATAACTAGGAATATATATTCGTATCTATTCATATCCTATCTATTATATTATTTATTCATCTCCCCCATTAACACTTACGTTGCTAGTGTCACAGTACATTAATACTTCTGATTTGAATGATCCTTCTCTATTTAGAAGGATGAACACCTCACCTCCTCAGTTGGTTGTTTCTATGCTCTAACAAAGATGTTATCCTGAATGTGAAACAATCTTGAATGTGCAATAGTTGTGCTTTGACAAAGCTATCCTGAATGTGAAATAACTGGTTGGATGTGAAATAATTGGCTGCTAGTTGGTTAAAGTTGTTGGTTTCGAACTTTGCAAAGTCCTGAACATTTAGGTGAGCTTGGACCCACAGTCGAGCTTGGCATTTCGAATTACAAACTACATAAAGATATGATACACAATACAATACATCAGTACTAATACGTAATACAATTTTTATTTTCATTTATTATTAGCAGTTCAGTACTAATTTACTAATTGTAAAGTTTGGATATTTACGCAGTGAAAGTGTCAACAACAAATTGGGTTGCAATGTTATAAAAAATTGACACGAATCCAACAAAGAAGGAAAGGTTGTAAAAAACGCATACAATGCTAGCAAAGAAGGCAATAACATAAGTGGTAGCAAGAAAGTAAGCACCAATGGTTTTAGTTTCATTTACAGATTAAGAGACAATGACAGTTTAGGGTAGTAGTTTTAATTTCATTTAATGATTGAGAGACAATGTAGGTGGATACAATTATATTTGGCATAAAAATTCTATTTTCTTGGGCATAAATGTTTTATGAATCTCTATGAGCATAGATCAGATAAGAAGTAGGCACTATTTTAAACCCCATTTCCATTTCCAACGCTTCATTATATGTGTCAAACTTTCCTTTAAATACAATCTCCCTAGAAGAACAATGGGTGCGTCCAATAAACCATGTCTGATTAACTGCTCCAACTAAGAAGGGATGCCTCTGCAGATGATTTTTCTCTGCTATACTGCATTTGAAAGAATTTTGTTTGGGTAAATATTTCTCAATAATCTGTTTGGAAAAAGAGGAACTGTCAGGCAAAGTGTGATAATATGTTGGCACTTGTGTTGGAGTACATAACCTACTGGTGGAGACTAATGGAACAAAAACTTTTTTTGGCATAATAAATGTTGGAGATGCACAAGGAGAAGATGAAGGTGGAGTAAAAGAGGCTTCCAGAATGAGATCAATGGTGTGCTCAATAGAGCAAGATGGTGGCAGTCCCGTGGGTTGGGGAAAGGCATTGACAACTTCTGGGAGCGGGGAAGCCATGTCCCGAGGTGTTGGGTTGGTCATATGGTCTCATTTAATGGAGCGAACCAAACAAAAGGAAACATATTTGTTCATATTTACTTGCTTAATGATTGTTTGTCCAGTCAGACACTGTGTGGAGTGAGGAGTAGAGGAGGTGAGAACATAGGTGCATCCCTCATGTTATGGTGGTATTTATGGAATTTAGCATGATAAACAACGTTCTGGGCATGTTGACAAGGGAGTCCAACTAACAAATCAGCACAATCTAAAGGAGAAACATCACACGCCACAGTATCCTGGAAAGGGAAAATAGTGAAGGTCACTGCACAACACCGGGAGACAGCGAGGCGTGGGCCTTCCTTTTGTACCCATTCAAGCTGATATGGTTCAGGGTGTAGAGTAGTTGGGAGTTGTAGGCATTGGACCAAGTTCCGATAAATAAGGTTCTTTTGGCTTCTGTTGTCTAGGATGAGAGTAGTCAATTTGTGCTTAATTTGACAATTGTGGGTAAACAAGGGAATAGGAGAGGTGTCATGTTCATTCATGGTCATCAGAATTAGATATGGGTCAAATTTTGTAGGATTTTTGAGAGAAACGACTTCAGGAGGGTCAGGGGAATCAGACTGAGAGACCTCTACAAAAGGAGTTTTGTTGGGGCGAAGGCTCTGAAATGCCCGATAGTCAACAAAAGCATGCGAGTTGGTCTTATGGAAGGTACACTAGGGCGTCATTTGAGGTGTGGAGGTGGAGGTAGGGGTTACATGAGAAGAGCCAATATTAGAATGGTCATATTCAGATTGGGGTGACTAGATTTGAGGAGCCACTTTACGCTCGATGGCCAAGGCCCGAAGAAAGGACTTGTCTAAGGAAGAACTCTCAAACAAATCAAATTCATGACAGATGCTTAGCAATAATTCAAAATTGACCTTGACAATCAATACCTCTTCTGGATCGATGATGTGGAGTTGTATGCGCAATTTGTAGAAGATGTCGATGTATCCCTATATGGATTGATTGGCTAGTTATCGGAGCTGCAACCATCTAGTGAGGAGGTTCTGGTGATATCCTAGTGGGTAAAAGTGCTCTGTGAGAGCCTAGAAAAACCCATCCCATGTCGTACTATGTGGTATTTGTGTCTCGATCGGGGTGCCTTTGTTCATGACCTAGGAATAAGTCTCTAGTTGAGTGTCCCACCATGTCTGCGTGATTCCCTCAAGTTGCAGAATGGCGATATGAAGCTTCATGCCTTCTATCATCTCAGGACATGTATGAAAGTGTGTGGAAAGACTATGAAGCCAAGAGTCAACATTCTCGCCATTTATTTTTCCCAAAAACTTCGGTAATTGGAAGCATGTATCAATCTTCATGGGTGTCGGAGCTCGATGTTGTTGCAGACGAAGTAGCTCCTGGAGAGCCATCGTTAAATCTTGAATTGGAGATGTGGAAGTGGATGTGGAATCCTTTGTAAATGACTCTCTTCGTGATGGCATAATTTTCATTGACCACGAATGTCGATCTATCATTGGATGTTGGAGAATGGTGAAAGATGAACGTGTTGGAAGCCCTAAGGAGGGTGCATCGAAAGTTCTGAGAAGGACATCTGGCTTAGAATTTTTTTGGGGGATGGCCTCTCTTCTGAATTCTGTGGCTAAGCAAAAGTTGGATTTGATCTAGGCTTTGATACCAATTGATCTGCAATTCTATATGCAAAAATTAAAATGCAACAATAAAGTAGGTTGGTGCATAAGAATAAAACGCTACACAGTACAAAATACACAGAGAATGAAAGAGAACAATACTAGAAGTGAGAAGAAGTGACCCTTCATTGTATTTCAACAAGAAGACACTCTTTTTATTATACAGGGGTTTTTTTGTTTTACAACAACACTAAGAGACTTACTGCTTTATTTCTGAGTGACAAGCATTGTTTCACTTTTTCTTTTAGTTAACTACCTAACGAAAAAATCATGCTAATTATTTATTAGGAACTGCCCTACTCAGTTAAATTGGAAAAGGCAGTGTACAATAGAAATAACTATGCGAAGGGAGATGGGCGCCCTCTTTGGTGGCCCACCTTAAGTGGTGTTTTACACCTAAGCTTCTAGATGTTAATGGAGCCTAGGTAAAAATGTTGCATTCAGGAATAGATAAACACAAAATATATACTACATTTGAATTCAGGCTGGAATGTACATAATTGGAATGTACATAGTTGCCTTGTCAGAATATCAAAGCTCATCTATCTACATATGTTGATAGGTGTTGAATTCATTGTTGGAAATGAAGCTAGTGCCAATGCCAATGCCTTGCAGTTGAGGGATCTCAAAGGATTGACCCTTCTCCAACACCTATGGAGGACGAGGGGACTTTTCGGGGCATGACAAAGATGTGGACGCTCTATGTTAGGTATGATTATTACGGTGGAGGCCTTCATCTTCCAACCGACATGGAAGCCATGGAACACCTTGAAATAGTTCGTCTTTCTAGCTGCGTGGTTCCTAAATGGTTTTTTCAACTTCGGATGTCGTGAGGTTAATTCTAACTTTTGTTAAGAGATGTTAATACTAACTTTTGAGGTGTTCCATATTAATTGTCATATTATGTATTGTCTATAAACTTTGATGTAAAGGTGGTATTAAATTTTAAATATAATTTAATTTAAAGTTTTTTTATATGAACTTTAATGTAAAGGTGGTTTTAAATTTTAAATATAACTTACTTTAAAAAAAATTATATTCGTAATTTATGTATATTTTGATGATATGTAATTCTACAAAAAAAAATATGAATTCACCATTAATAAAATTAAAATTATGATAATATCTTTGAAGATCTACAATTTTATAAGTATTTATATATTGATTTGAATTATCATTTGAATTATCATTTGAATTAAAACCATAATGTTTAATGTTTAGAAAATAATAATTCATGATTGAAAATTCTATTATTATTTGAAAATAAATGTAAATTAAATATTGAATTTGAAGATCTACAATTTTATAAGTATTTATATATTGATTTGAATTATCATTTGAATTAAAACCATAATGTTTAATGTTTAGAAAATAATAATTCATGATTGAAAATTCTATTATTATTTGAAAATAAATGTAAATTAAATATTGAATTTTAAGATTTGGGATCATAAAAAATTCATTTTCAACACTTTAATTTTTTATGTTATTCTTTCATTTTCAACACTTTAATTTTTTATGTTATTCTTTGTTATTGTAAAGTTTGGATTTATAGTATTCCTTTTAAAATTTAAAATAAAATTAAACACAAAGAAAGACTCATAGCTTATATTTTTAAAATTAAATGTAAGATTTCTTACTTCACTCTCTTGATAAAACTAGGATGTAATTTTCTGCACTTTAAAGTGATGATTATCTATTTAAATTATAAATATATATTTTTCAACTTGAGTAAAGATAGTTTCTTGATTGCTTCTAGTATAAGCATTAGCCATCATGGGATTAAACTACGTTCTATTATAGATTTAGAGATTAGGTTTTGATATTGAAACATAAAATAAGACAATCAAATTAATATTATTGTTAGGTGGAACCTTTTAAGAAGTCTTCTTACATTTATTATATTTAACTACCATAGTAGGCCTTATTTAATACTATAGTGGACTTAGTCCACCTTACATTGAATGGTCTCCACTATTATCACTATGGGCCCTCTAGGCCCCCCACTACATCTCTAGCTACATAAAAATCATCCACAATATTAAATCTCCAGTGGTCCACTACATTATTCACACACTTTTGTTTCAACCATGTATACAAGAACCAAAATGAAGAGGTATACAAACTCTCAAAGGTTGGTTTGATGTTGGACAAAGGTATGTGGAAGATCCTTGAAAAGACCTTGCAAGGAACTTTTGAATATATTCACAAGTCTTGGTGATATCCTGGATATATATGAGTTGGAACATTTTTCCCCAAGCCTTTACCTTTATGAGATGATTTTCTCTTGACTTTTAGAGAGAGGTGGATGGGAGGATTTTAGTTTTCCTTTAAAGGCATGTGGAATGACACCTATGAAAGTGAGATCTGCCAACTTGATTATAGATGAGCTATATTCTTGAGCAACATACCTCGAGTACTAGAGGTGCCTCTCGAAAATTGATCTTAGTCTGTTAATTTCACACAAGAATAGAAATTGCTCTTGGGTATGACCACTAGCTCACTCTCGCAACAATTTAAGAGTGTAAGACTCATTCGCTACTGAACCATGTTCCTCTGTTGAATCTGACCTGGGGTCGTGCACAGTAATGATTTGGAGAACATATAAAGTTGTGTCTAGAAGCAAAATGCATATTTTCATACTTTTGGTACTAATGTGCCATATCATGACTAATATTCAGATTCATAACACCAAGTTTTATGGGAAATCTCAAGAAAAAATCTTGAGAGGGAGAGGGAAATATAACTAGAATAAAAAAAGCAATGAAAATGAAAAACATAAGGGGAAGCAAGCACACGTAAACCAAAAACAAAACAAACGGAAAAATAAAAAATATGGGAAAAATGACTCCCTTATTTATGTATAGGGGAGATGCCTCAAAAATCTAGTTGATATAGTGCTTGAGAATTTGGTCATTGATAGGGAGGACATCTACATCCCCTTCAAGGTTTTGCAATCAGTAGGTGCCTAGGCCAATATTTTCCTTAATTGTGAAAGGACCCAGCCATAGTTGTTAAAACTTAGAGTGTTTCCCTCTATCCTCGTGTGGCTTGTCCCATTTGAGAACCAGGTCACAAACCTCAAAGTCCTTTTCAATAACATATTTCTTATTGAACCATCGCTTTATGGTCTATTGGTGTGCCTTGCATTTTTTTTGGCTCTAGCTCGATCTTCTTCTAGTTTTACCAAGGTGTTTATTCATTTTTGGATGGCAGGATATTCCCTCCCACGTGACTATTGAGAGAGTTGAAAGGAAGGTAGATAGATGTTCGAGGGGGGGAATGGATTCCTTCCTATAAACAAGAAAGTATGGGGAGGTATCTATATATTATTTCGGAGTGACCCAATCTTCCTAAAGAGCATTAGGTAGAGCGTTGTGCCAATTTCTCTGTTGATCAACCATAGTTCGCTTTAGGATATAGATTAGGTTTTTGTTCGTAGGATCATCTAGGCCATTTCCTTGGGGGTAATAGTTAGCTACATATTTCATAATGATTCCCTTTTCTAAAGAAAACTCAATTAATTTCAATGAAGAGAAATAAGTAGGATTATCAAACATAAGGGTAGTGGGTACTCCAAACTTGGTGATAATGTGTTGTTCCAAAAAAATAATCACCACTTCTTCATTTACCTTAGTCAGTGACACAACTTATGTCTAATGCGAGAAATAATCAGTTGTGGTGAGAATATACCTATGTTGTCTAGATGAATGAGGGTTGATATCACTGATGATATCTAGTCCCCATTGTTCGAATGGTTCTTCGAAAATAACAGGTTGGAGTGGAGCATTAGACCTATTTTCTCTTCCAGCTGATTTATAGAAAATGTTGTAGCTGGAGGAGTAAGCATGAGCATCCCTAAACACTGTAGGCCAATAGTGTATAACTCTTAGGATCTTGTGAGTTGTGGTTTCTCCTACGAAATGTTCTTTGGATGGTTCGTCATGAAGTTCCTTGAGGACTTTGCTGGAATCTTGTTTCTCGAGGCATCAGAGGAGAACTTCGTCATAGTTCCTTCTAAAAAGGATACTGTGGACTAACTGGTATTCTGCATATTTTAATCTCAATTCTCTTTTCTTCGTAGCTTTTAGGTGTTCAAGAGAAGTTCCATGATGAAGATATTGTTTGAGGTCATTGTACCATGAATTCTCTAGTGTTGGTACACAAGGAGGATGTTGTGCATATAGTATTGGTTCATCTTGCCAACGCTCTTCCTTCTGGTTTTCAGAATCCATGGCCTCAATTGCTAACTTGTACAGGACTTTACCTTTAACTATAGTTTCCGGCTTAAATTCCAGATTATATTCTTGTAAATAAGTCATCCAATTTCCTCACCTTTCACCCAATTTCTTCTAAAGAAAGAGATATATGACTGTTGGGTGAGGGACGATTACCTTGGTGTGATTATTTAGTATGTAAGGCATGAAATTATTTATGGCTTTGTGAACAACAAAATCTTTCTTAGCCATCGGTGGATAGTTCAATTCAACACCTTGAAGTTCCATGCTCATGAATTCTATGGAGCATTCATTCCCTTTCTGATCCTTTTGAGTGAGCATTGTTGCAAGAGAATGATCCAAAGAGAATGTGTACAACATGATGTCTTTGGAGAATTATGGAATTTGAAGTGCAGGGTTCGCTGCTATGACAACCTTAAATTTCTCAAAAGATTCCTTCTCAATACATGTCCATTTGAAATAATCATCCTTCTTAATCATCTTTTGAAGAGGTTTAACTATTTTGGAAAAGTCAGATACGAATCTTCTCACAAAATTTATCTTCCTGAAAAACAATTGCATAGACTTCTTGTTGTTTGGTAAGGAGATTTGCATGATGGCTTTAATGCATTTTGGATCGATAAAGATCCCATCTTTAGAAATGATGTTCCCCAATAGTTTTCCTTTTGAAACATCAAAGATGATTTTCTTAGGATTCAGGGAGATGTCGTACTTCCTTCATCTTTCAAAAATCTATTTCAGGTGTTGTGGATGATCAACTCTCTTCTTGGAATACACCATAACAACATCGAGGTAGATCACCACATTGTGACCAATTAGACCTTTAAATGATATCTCCATTTCCCTTTGGAAAGTTTCACCTACATTAATAAATCCAAAGGGAATCCTTTGATACGTGAATGTTCCCCACTTGGTTCTGAAAGTAGTCATTAGTCGTTTAGGTTCTACTACGAGAACCTTATTATATCTAGAAAACTCGTGTAGAAGAGAAACATTTGAGAACTAGAGATGATCTAGAGTTAATGTTCCGTCGAGGGAACGTGGTAGTTATCTTTGTCAGAGGCTCAATTTAGATTTATGAAATCTACACACAACATGATTTCCCCTGACTTCTTTCTAACAAGTACCATATTTGACACACAGGTAGAATGTCACACTTTGAAGATAATCCAAGCATCGAGTAGTTTCTTTAGTTCCTTTTGGATAAATAGCTCAAGAGTGGTATCTATCTTCCTGATTTTTTGTTAAAACGGTTTGACACTCTCTTTAATGTGAATGATGCGAGTTTTATATGTTTTTAGATATTCATAGGTCCATGTGAATACATCTCGATATTTCTTGAATAGTTGTGTGAAGGTATGTTTCTCTACCTATGAACATAAGGTGCCTTAGTTGATGAATTGGGGTTGTTCGAAAGTTCTTATATTTATCAAAGCATGTATCATGGTTGAGTTGTTCATCTTTGGATTCATTATTGTTCTGAATCTGGACTGTAAATCGAAAAATATTTTTGAGTGATAGTACATTCCTTGGGATGTAGTTAGCCTTGATATTATTTTCCTTGTCTCGATAATCCTGTAGATGTTTTTGGTGTACATCATCATCTATCATAGAATTCTATAAAACGTCAATGCTACTACGAAAGTCTATCAATTGAGAGTCGTCATTGAACACCCTCTAGTTGATGACATTGTTGGGTATGGAAGGCCTGAATATGATTTCAATAGTAAAACCATTATTTATGGGTGTGAATCTAGATGTTGTGTTAGCTAAAGTATTAACAACAACATTCAACGAATGAGGTATGGTAGTAATGTTAAATAAATCAAAATAGTTTATTAAGTTTCATACCTCATGTTGGTAACCTTTCATATGGGGAGACAGAAAGTGTATAGTATTCCTTACTTGTCTAGAAATTATTTTCAAATCGCCAAAATCTCATAGGAATTTTACCTTGAGATCAATATCCTTTTTCAAACCTTGGACCAAGACTTCATATTTAGCAATGTTGTTGGTGCATTCAAACTCTAGACGACGAGATATAAGAGTTTTACATTTTTTAGGGTCAATGAGTATACAACCTGCATTGACTCCCTCTTGTGATCTGGAGCCATCAAAGAACAATGTCCAAATGTTAGTACCTAAGATTGAGTTAGTAAAACATAAACTATCTACTTCTAGTATATTACAATCATTTTCTTTAGTCTGAGTGCAATGAAAGAGTTTAGATTGTTCCTCTTTTTGGAGTGAATATGGATATGTTGTATAACAACCATGGTCGGCCTCTAAAAAATAATTTACTAATGTGTTATGAGTGAAATTGATGGGTTCATTCTTACCTTCAATCTCAATTATTGTGTGTTTCATGTGAGCTTTGTTTTCCACTCTGATTTGGTTTTTTATTCCCTTGTATGGAAGCCATAGGTGAGTCCAATCTGTGGAGAAAAATCCTTTTAGTTTTTCAGACTAGTCCCTCCTCAAGAATAAACCATAAGATTCTGGAATATCCACTACAATAATATCAATAACTTGATGCACTATGGGGTCAGAAGATAGTCTAATCATGACATCTTTGAGTTCACCCATTACTTTAGCATATGATCTATCTAATTGTATGATCCTAGTCATGCTCTTTTCCCAGAAAACATTTAGTTTTTGATAAACCGAGCAGGGAATCACATTCGAGGAAGCACCAAAGTCCGCTAAGAAATTATGAAATAGTGCGACCATATACTAGATGCGCTCACTAGATTTAGTTTCAACTTTGTTTTATGTTTTCGTTTTATCATTTTTGGGAGTGTTGTTTGTTACAACAACAAACATTTTTTGAGGGTTGGTGGACTTGAATGTTTCAAGAATGAGATCTCGTTGCTGAGGAAGCGCACAAATGTCATATAGGGAAATAATAGCTCTGGTTTTATTTATATACTCAATGACATTGTATTCTAAGGCATGAGTTTCAAATCTGTTCGGAGTTTTGTTTGCCTGCGAAGTGTTGGGATCGATGATGGGCTGTGCAGGATTGTTTGGCTTCTGAGCAGTTGTGGGAGGACTTATTTTCCTAGAGGAAGGGACAATTTTCGAGGATAAAGGCATGTTGTCTACTACCTCTTTGTTGCACAAGTTATAGTCTTTGGGATCACCTTTTGGAATCTGGGTATCTCCTATAGAAATCTCTTCGATTTGTTCATTGTCTGAATCTAAACACCAGTCCCAAAAAAACATGGTTGATTCCTCTTTTGTGTCCTTGTCCTCAATGGCCTCTTCTTTTTTTGTTTATTTTCTTTGATCATCGGAAACTTCCTGTTGATCTAAAAGTTGGTTGATGACCAAGGTCATGGAATTAATCCATCGAGGGAAATTTTTCTCATAATGGTTCATTTGGTTATAGGAACAAAAGTTGTCCATACTGAAATCATCCATATTTAACGTAAGACAAAGGATCTCTGGTGGTTTATATGGGTTTTTATTCTTTTTAAAGAACGGGCGGGAAAGTTTCTACTTGGAAGATCCTTCACCAACATTTTTATTGAGGTCCACTACTTCATTAGACAACTTTTTAACCAACTTGACTATGTTTTCTATTTCCTTGGGCTCTTTTTTGGGGGGTTTGGTCAAGATTAAAGGTTTCTTCTTGACATTTTTGGTTTCTTCGACTATAGGATGGCTACCCAAATAGAGTAGCTCTTTCTCAACCTCATTGTCTTCTTCGAAGTTCTAGGCTAAAGTAACTTTTCCAGCTCGTTTAACAAACATGCCTATCGAGGGGTGTAATGTCAAAGTGTAATATTATACTGTCAAGGCTTCAAAAAGAGAAAAATAAACAGAAAATCTATTTTGAATAATAGTCAAACATTGGTTGAAATCCTTTACCTTCTCCTTTTTCTCCATTTTTAGAGCCACCATTTCTCTAAATAGGGTTGCAGGAGTTTTATCGGCTCCCAACTTTATGAGGAAGGCTTTCTCAAAATCATCCCAGTAGGTTACGGATCCAGCTGGTAGATTGTAATACCATGTAGACGAATTATTCTTGAATGTATAAAGGAAGAGCCTACATACCACATATTTGTGGCGGACATCAAGGATTCAAATGGCTAAATAGAATTTCTCGATGCGATCTTTTGAGGAACAAGAATTTTCTGGGTCAAACTTTGGCAAAAGTCTTTCTAGACGTTGAGGAAGTTCAGTCATAAGCTATGGTAAGTTTAAGGATCCTTGATACATTCATGCTATGATTACATTCATATTGTGATCCATGTTGTTCTTAGAATCAGATCCAAAACTTTCACCTTCAGAGTGGTGTTCATAACTGGGAGGGGTAGGACCTAGTGGTGTAGGAGGTATCTGGTCCAGAGGTAGATGTATTTCATGTAAATAAATTGTTAGACAGTTGTCTTAGGTTGATGGATAGTTTGTTTGGATTGTTGGTTTTCATTGATGTCAACCCTCGGAGAGTGATATTTTAGATTGATTTCAACCCTTGGAGAAGTCTGATAGTGAATTTCGGTAGCACAAAGGTATGGGTAAGGGACCCAAGTTTGTTTGAGGTATAAAGGCATGTGGGTCGGTTTATTTGTAGCTAATACTATTCTATATGGATAGTACATGTCATTCCATTTCCGGTGATATGTGGAACTCCACATAACTCCTCACGGTTAGAGATTTATGGCCTTGTGAAGTTGTAGAACCCTCATGAGTTATCTAGAAGCCCCTAGAAGGTCAAATAAGTCAATTTATTCTAGAATATCCTAGAAGAAGTTTACTAGTTAAAGTGGTTATAACTATGAGTTAATCATGGGTTAATTCGTTGCAATAAGAAAATAATTAAACACAATTTAGTTGCAACTAGAAGTGGAGAGTTCACTATTTGTGGATAAAGTGGTCGTAAGTGGACAAGTGATTAGAAGTGGGTTAGCTCTAAAAGAAGGAAGTTGGGTAAATTTAGTTAGAAGGTGACCCCTTGAGGAAGCTACTTGGAGAGTATAAATAAGAGAGAAAGGGTCTCCTATTAACACATATTGAGCACATTGAATATCTATTATTTTGTAAAGTTTTATTGCAGATACTCATTGATACATCTGAAGTTATGCAAGTTTGTAGTAGCAATAAGGGTTGATGGTGAAAGTTTCAGAGTTGCATAAATACTGAAAAAACCCTAGTTTTGAGGTGTACATGGGTTGCAATGGAAGAGGCCATGTACATACACGGGCCGACAGTGAAGGAGGCTACATACAATTGGGAAAATCCATGAAATCTTGAGTTGTTGAGAGTGCCTGGTTCTCAAAGTCTAAAAGCAAGTTCACGGGGAGGTCTATAGTGATCAGGTACAAAATATCTATCTACGAGTTCAAAAGGTATGTCGTATTCTTATGTGTAGTTGGATATTGTTGTATACATGTGATATGGTTATGGGAAATTGAGGGTTTTCCCTAGAGATATTGTTGGTTGTATGGCACCTATGGTATGAGCTAGATCTACAAAAATACAATGTTGGTTATATTAAGTACTTATTAGTAAGGTTATGAGACTTTGTTTATGAGGTATATCATGGATAATGTGATACTATATAGAGGTATAACAATGACCTATAGAGGCATATTCTTGGCACATGTCTAGAGGTATTATTGATGCATTATACTTGTTGTAGTGAACAGTTTTGAGGTAGATATGTTGTAGTACATGGCTAATATATGTGTAAGCTTTATTGGCACATCTTATGGTAATTGTGAGAGGTTTTTTTTAGTGGTCTTGATATATGATTGGTACACACTTAAGGATACATAACAGTGAGGTTGTGGCACATGGTTTGATGTAAGGGTTTATGGTATTTGGATCATAGATAGTGTGATGTATTGATAGAGGACTTTTGTTGGTTATATTGGTATATGTCTTTGGTACATGGTTGAGATACATGTTGGGACATATAGTTGATGAGTTGGCACATACATGAGGTGTATTGTATGGTGATGTTGGTACATATTGATGATTCATAGTTTGACTTGTTGATACATGATTGGTACATGTTTGGTACATTGTTAGAGGCATTTGCTAGTAGTGTTGGTAACACATGATTGGTACATGTTTGGTACATTGCTAGAGGCACTTTCTAGTAGTATTGTTGACACATATTTTATGGATGATGTGGCATATATGACTTGGTATACTTTTAGAATAATATCTTGATCTTGGTACATCTTTTTCATGTTTGAGATTAGTCTTGGGTGATGCACATCTTGGTGATAGTGTGCATTTTTCTTAGAGTTGTCTTGGTGATTGATCTTGGTGAGTAGATCTGATTTGGTTGATGAGGTTGATTTGATAGGTTGTGGTGACAGGATGTGTTGTGCATAGTTGATGCACCTGTGATGGTACAGGTTGTGTGAGTGATTGATGTACATGGTTGATAGTACAGGTTGATTGCTATAGGTTTATTGTTACAAGTTGTGATAGGTTGTAGGTTAATGTGATAGAAGAAGGAAAGTATCTGAGTTTCTGAAAAGTGAAAAACCTAGCTTTTTGAAGGTGTACGTAGGCTGCAGTATAGATAGGTCGCGTACATACATAGGTTGCAATATAGACAGGTTGTGTACATACATGAGCTACAACATATACAGGTTGTGTACATGTTGGTATTTGTTGGTACAGGATGACTTCTAGTATAGGTTGACTATAGTCTATTGGTATAGGTTGGTTACAGGTGGTTGGCATATATTTATATAGGTTTACAGTGGTATATCTCACAGTGACAGTGTGGTAGTGGTTTCATCATTTGACACTTATATTTCATGGCGGTTGGATGGGGCAAGGATAGGTGGTTTTAGCCACCTTTTGGTTGTAGTTAGAGAACATAGGGGGTTGTAGCCTCCTTCTAGTTGTAGCTAGAGAATTGGGGAGTAAGAGCTTCCCTCAGGTTGTACCCTAAGAAACTAGGGGGTTGGAGCCTCCTTCCAGTTGGTGCTGGAGAATTGGAAGTTAGTGATTCCTTGAATGTAATTCTTAAAGACATATAAGGAAATAATTATGTGGTTTTATCCCGCATTGGGTTTCCACGTAAAATATTGGTGTATTTTTCATTGTGTGGATGTGTCTATTAATGTTTATTATGCATTGATGGATGTTAATGTTTTATGATGCAATAATATATTAATGGTGAACTGATGAACATTGTTGAATAAGTTAAAGGAATATACATTGTGGTTAAAAGGATTAATAAGTGGTTTAAATGGTTCATTATTGTTCACCCCCCCTCTCAGTAATCCAATAATTGGTATCCGAGTCGGTTCCTTCAAGAGACATTTTAACCACTTGAAGCAGATCATGGAATTTACTGAGAATGGAGTACCAATGTTTGATGGTCAGAGTGGTCTAAAGTATGAGATGTGGAGCATAAGGACAAGAACCTTTTTAGAGGCACAAGGATATGATATTTGGTATTCAATTGTGACATGATACAATGCTTCAAAGAAAGAAAAGACTACAACCAAGAAGGAATTGAAGAAGAATAAAAAAATGGAAATGGATTTCATTTTGGAAGGACTATATGATTCAGTTAAGGACAAAGTGGGTAAATGTTCACCAACTAAAGAACTTTGGGATACGTTACATGATATATATTCTTCACCCATAGTAGAGTTAGAGAATGCTAAAGAATATGCAGGTACATAATAGGAAGAAATATGTTCATCATGTCAGAGAGATTAAGAAGAAGAAGAGTATGTAATCAACAAAAGTATTTTTTTTTATTTGATTGTGAAAACCACAGACATATTGAAATTGAATTCCCTGAAGGTAATGAGACAGAAAATCCAATTGAAATAGAAGACAATTGTGAAGAACAATTGATCTGCGCTTTAGATGAACTAAAGAAAGAAAGAGAAGAAAACAAGTCACTCAAGAAAGAATTAATGAAACAAAAGGAAAGTGTTCAAGGTTCCGAAGAAGCTCAGTGGGTCATCAAGAATTTAAGATCTCGGCTAGAAGAGGCCAGAAGGATTGAAGAAACTCTAGAAGATCAAAAGTAGTGTTTAGAAGACAACATAGCAGCACAAAAGGAAGAAGCAAAAAAGAGAGAAACGATATCGACAAATCATCTCAAGGAAAGAACCATGGTTTAAACCAGCTTGAGGAAGAGTTTGGTCAAGAAGAGAGAAGACTCAAAGAAGAAGTAATTACATTGAAAATCCAACTTGAATAAGCAAAGAGAATAGAAGAAGTCATGGAGTCTCAGATAATGAAAAAAGAATAATAGGTTGAGAAGCTTGAAGAATAAGTTGTCACATTAAGAATTAAAATAGACAAGCTCAATAAGAACGTTGAAGAGATAGAAACATCCACATCAATGGTAGAGAATGAAGAGAATCATTCCAAGTTGTTAGAAAAGAAGAATGAATAAACGAGTATGAGTTATGCAGAAGTACTCAAAGGAAGGAATCATGGTCAACAAGAATCAAATAAGAATGAGTATAATAGAAATACATCTTCAACAAGACCTGCCACATTTAGGTAGTAAAGAAGATTCAACCATAATGAAAGGATCCATAGAAGAGAAGATTCTGATCAACAAATGCAGAAATTTAGAAGCACTACACCACAAAGAGGATCATTCACTCCAAGGTATGTAAATTTCTCTTATGGTCATTGTTTTTATTGTACTAAATTCAGAAGTAAGGTTTCATATTGTAGGGCTCATGGAATAAATATTCAAGCAATAAATACTTATGTGGCCCCACATAATATTGAATGTTACAAATTCCACAACTATGGTCATATAGCTCTAAATTTTAGAAGCGTGGTAGTGCCATCCATAAACAAAGAAATTGACATAAGATATACCTAGGTTTGGAAAAGAAAATAACAAGAAAAGGAGCACATGAATAAAGAACAAGTCCCTGAAGAGCAAGTGAAAGAAGAACAGATGTCAGAAATCACAAGACTTGCTATAAGACTAGAAACACAAGGAATGAAAGATCATAATGTAGAACATGTGAACAAAGACCATGTCCCATAGATCGCAAGATCGACAATAATACGAGATGAAAACAAATCTACAAAGAAAAAGGAAGATGTAAGATACATAAAGATTTGGAGAAGAAGTGAAAGAAAAGAAGAGCAGGTAAATAAAGAACAGGTTCAAGATATTGTACTTTCAGGAATTGTAGTGCAAGATGAATCCACAGACATAAAGAAAGAAGTCAAAGTTCATAAATATCTCAATTCTACCAATGAAGATGATGATGAATCTGCATTCGAGTGGATATTTTTCTGAGCCATTCAGCTTGGAGACTCCCAACAAATATGTATGTTGAACAGGGGGAGTCTAGATAACATCTCTACAGATCAGAGATTTATCTTTCAAGCAATTTGAAGTATGCTTGATAACAGAAGTAATAAATGACAGATTGATCGATTGAGAAAGTATTGTTCCCACATAGGTGTTAGTTGGAAATTACACAGGAAAAAGTATATGGTTGTATTCAGGTAGTGGTATCATCATAAAGGTTGTTCCAGACATACAGAGTTTGGTATGTAGATAGAGAAGATCAATGGACACATTTGACGATCATTTGCAGCTAAGAAGACTTCAGAATAGTACAATGAAATATGGGTCATCATTATGGATAGTTGAGTAGAAGATTCATGGATAATATGGACAGAGATGGATTAGCATCTTTGGATGAATATATGACAATGGATGAGAGCATGGATTCAGATATTGGATTCACATATTTGTTCAGAGAGTGGTTTAGAAAGTTGTTCAGAGATAAAGAAACATTATCATAATGGATTATAATGATATATAAATATTTGAATGTTTATTCTTGAATTCTTTTCATATATGTCAGTTGATTACACAAGGAAGCACCAATGGAAAAAAACTCCAAAAGCAAGCAGGTATAGGAAGCCCTACATGTCATCTACATGAAATCTTGCAGAGAATTCAAGGGAGAGAAATAGAAGTAGGAAGGCATGTAGAAAGATCATTCAGAGAAGTTTTTAGATAGAGAGTTAAGAACATAGGTATGATTCTAGGAGGAGATATTTCTCAGATGCATGGATATAGAGTTAGATGCTTGGAGATATAGAATAGAGGCATGATTCCAAGGGGAGTGATGGTCAGAGGGGAAGCATGAGAGATATGACTTCAGTGTTGCATCATATTGATACCCTTTGGAAAAAGGGAAGACATTATTTAGATGAAGGGAAAGAGAGTAATCAGAGGCTTAGAAACACAGAGAAAGATCAAAGGCATTTAGACAGGGGGAGCAGCCCCAAGGAGAGTTCAATTAGGGGGAGAATCCCCAAAGGGAGATACCCTTTTCCATTGATGTCAAAGGGGAAGAGATAGAAACATTGATGAGGAGTATGAGCATTAATTTTATCATGACTAAGTGTTTCCATCAATGCCAAAGGGTGATATTGTCAGAAAGTTGGCTTAGGTTGATGGACAGTTTGTTTGGATTGTTGGTTGTCATTGATGTCAACCCTTGGAGAGTGATATTGTAGATTGATGTTAACCCTCATAGATCGATATCAACCCTTGGATAATTATGGTAGTGAATTCTAGTTGCACAAAGGTATGGGTAAGGGACCTGATGTTTTTTTAGTTATAAATGCATGAATATTAGTGTATTTGGAGGTAAGACTATTCTAGATGGATAGTGCATGTCATGCCATTTCTGATTATATGTAGAACCCCACATAACTCATCACGTTTAGAGAGTTATGACCTTATGAAGTTGGAGAACCCTCATGAATTATCTAGAAGACCCTAGAAGGTCAAAGAAATCAATTTAATCTAGAAGCTTCTAGAAGAAGTTTACTAGTCAAAGTGGTTGTAACTAGGAGTTAATCATGGGTTAAGTTGTTGTAATATAAAAATAATTAAACATAATTTAGTTGCAACTAGAATTGGAGAGTTTACTATTTGTGGATAAAGTGGTTGTAAGTGGACAAGTGGTTAGAAGTGGGCTAGCCCTAAAAGAAGGAAGTTGGGTAAATTCAATTAGAAGGTGCCCCTTGAGGAAGCTACTTGGAGAGTATAAATAAGAGAGAAAGGGTCTCCTATTATCACCTATTGAGCACATTGAATATCTATTATTTTGTAAAGGTTTATCGTAGGTACTCATTGATACATCTGAATTTATGAAAGTCTGTAGTAGCAAGAAGGGTTGACGGAGAAAGTTTCGGAGTTGCAGAAATATTGAAAAAACCCTAGTTTTTGAGGTGTACACAGGCTGTAGTGGAAGAGGGCGTGTATATATGTGGGATGGAAATGGAGGAGGGAATGTACAGTTGGGAAAATCCATGAAATCATGAGTTGTTGAGAGTGCCAGGTTCTCACAGTTTGAAAGTAAGTTCCCAGGGAGGTCTACAATGATCAGGTACATCATATCTATCTACAGGTTCAAAATGTATGTCATATTATTATGTGTAGTTGGATATTGTTTTTTACATGTGATATGGTTATGGGAAATTGAGGATTTTCCCTAGAGATACTGTTGGTTGTATGGAACCTATGGTATGAGTTGGATCTACAAAAATTTTGTGTTGGTTATGTTAAGTACTTATCAGTAAGGTTATGGAACTTTGTTTATGAGGTATATCATGGATAATGTAATACTAGCTAGAGGAATATCATTTACCTATTGATGCATATTCTTGGCACATGTCTAGAGGTATTATTGTTGCATTATACTTGTTGTAGTGAATGGATTTGAGGAAGATTTGTTGTAGTACATGGATAGTACATCTGTAAGATTTATTGGCATATCTTATGGTACATTGTGAGAGGTTTTTGTTAGTGGTCTTGATATATGATTTGTACACACTTGAGGCTGTTGATTAAGGTTGGTTGTCATAGATGTCAACCCTTGAAGAAAGCCCCCTAGCATAAATGTTTGGGTAATCGACCCAATATTGTTTGATGTAAATATAAGTCATTATTGTTTTTTCATGATTGATAATAAGTAAATATGGATGAACTCCAAAGTGGTCCCCTTATGGTGAAAGCCCTCACAGGAAGACGCTTTGTGGAGTAAAAGAACCCATGCTTAATTGTGGAATAATGATATGAAGGAAAGTGAATTTGTCATGGAAACTATCCTAGATGTATATTTCTTGTCATGTCATTTCTAGCGGTATGTGGAATGTCACATAATTCCTCACGGTTAGAGATTTATGGCCATGAGAAGTTGGAGACCCTGAGTTTGGGTAATGGACCTGTTAGAAAAAACAGGACCGCGGAGCAATAAAATAAAACAAATGCAGAAACAAAACACAAAAGACACACAATAAAAGAGAGACACAGATTTACGTGGTTCACCCAGTGTGGGCTACATCCACCAGAGAAATTTCCAGGTCCTTCCTTTATTATTATCCAGCAAATGAAGGGATACAACCAACAGCAAAACCCGATGTAACTTCCTCTTCTATCTCTCACAGTCTCCTCTCTCAGAATAAAAGAGGGTTGCCTTCTAGGGCAAAAAACCATAACATAATTTCTACCGTTAGATCTGCGACCTTATAATGAACGGTCCAGATTTACAATGAAATTACATTATACTTTTATAAGGCAATTTTTTCTTCGGGGGCTTCGCCCCCAAACCCCCGCTTGCCCCCAAGCTAGGGGGATGGACCTCGCAGAGGGGGTACCCCCCCTCTGCACTCCCCCGCGTGGAAGAATGTACATACTTCTGGGGTGTAAATACTTCATGGGGTATAAACACGGCTGAAAGCAAGGACCTCTGAATCAGGAAGATAATCAGGCTCCACAACCAACAATCTCCCACTTGGAGACTGATCTCAACAACTCCACCGTTTATGTATATGCTGGACTCTGAACCTTCTTAGACCTAGAAAATTTCTCATCTTCATCTTCATTCTTGAAGACCAATTGAAACTGATCAGGAACTCAGTTTCTCCCTGGTTACTCCCTTTGTTAACATGTCTGTAGGATCCTGGCTAGTGTGTATCTTTTCCAGCTTCAATTGTCCATCTTCCAAAGCGGATCGTATGAAGTGGTACCTCAATTGTATATGCTTAGTATTCGAATGGAAGGCTGAGTTATTTGCAAGGTGAATGGCACTCTGACTGTCACAGTACAACCTGTTGTTCTCCTACTTCTTTCCCAATTCCTCCATAAACCTTTGTAACCAAATCATCTCTTTACTAGCCTCTGTAGCAGCAAC